>NIXA01000012.1:517932-722644 GCA_002242795.1 Byssochlamys sp. BYSS01
CCATGCTTCTATAGTGCTAGCGAACATTTCATACACGCTTATTACTTCAGACAATACCTATATATATTCAGCAAAGAAAAAAAAAAAAAAAAAAAAAAAAAAAAAGGGGGGGGGAGAAACGAGAAGTAAATACGCCAACGTAGTGAGATTATATAGTTATAAATATTCGTGAGTGCCTAGGCTCTTTTCCCATCTGTTCTCGTAAAAGAAGCCGGACCGCCGTCAAGGACTTTTCCTACCATATTGCGTAATGCACCGCTACTGTACATATTTCTCCCTATTTATTATTCCCTGCGCCAACTTCTGCTCCATCTGCTTCACCAATGCTTGTGGGACTGCCTCTTGAGTGGCACGGATGGTAATTCGGTACATCTAAATTTCTTGTCAGTCACGTCGCTTGCGAAGAACTGCGGCGCGGTCGCAAAGGATGGGGTGAAGATGACACATACATTTTTCTCATAATTGGGCTCCAACCGCAAAAGAGAACCAGTCTTGCCCTCGCTAAATTCATATACACCACAGCCAACAATGTTCTTCGGGATAGGATCCACTCCTTCCAAAATCTTGAAACGGAAGCCCTCGACGACTCTGCGCGTGAACACGTCATCGATTGATTTCCCTTTCACGACCGCAAAGGTGCGTTGTTCCTCCAACGGCGATCCGCCAATTTGCCTCCATCGTTTGAAGAAATCTTCTGGGCTCAACGACGACGGCTCCATGTAGCGGTGCATCAGGACCGGTAGCCGCAATGTGTAAGCTTGCAGTGCTCCGGCCAAATACGAGATACGGATAGTTGGCGCCTCGGAAAACGGTCCACGAGCTTCACAGAAGATTGTTTCTTGGGTTTGACCGGCCGCCGGGATTGAACTCTCGGGGAGACTCTTGGTGTCGATTTTCAGGTTCGGAGCCGAGGAGTTGTCCACTGTCGTGGTAAAGGAGCCGACAGGATACAGCGACTTGTTAGAGAAGTAGAGTTTCACAACACCCATATGCCCTCGGTACTCTGACCGCACACCGACCTGGATCTGGGCATCTTCAAATAGCACACCCTCATCAGAGAAGAACAACCGGTTGTACCCAATATCCCATTCAGGCGTCAGATGCGCTGCACTGGCCATGTTTGGAGCGGGTGACGATGGAGCACTAAGGTCCAGGCCAGCCAGATCCCCTGACGCACTCGACTTGGCAGCGTTTCCATTTGTCGCACCATTTGTACCATTGACAATGGTGGTAAAAGAGCGCTTCAAACCAGTATTTTGCGCCATCAGGACTTCACTCTTATCTGCATTGGCATCCTTACCACCCACGACCCAAGTCTTCTTTTCGGTAGTGCCTGCAGTCTTTTGGTGAAGCCGTGATAGAAGAATGGACGCCCGCTCCGAGAAAGGCGGCATTTCGTCGCAGACGGTTCGGAGAAGGTCATCCGTCGGCTGTGAGGCCAACGACAGATATTCAAAAGCTCGTTGCTGAAGTTCAGAGTCCGGGGAGTGACTGTACAGACGGAATATGTGCAAAAGTTGGGGTTTGATTTCGGGGAACAGGTTGACAAATTTGATGAAGGACGAAAGGATCATGGCCCGAGTGGTATCAGAGCAGGAGAACATCTTTCCTTGCAAAGTTAGGAACTGCTCGATCGGACTCGATCCCGGGTTATCGGCTATCAGGTGTCCGAACTCGCCCAGAACATAGCTTCCGATTTTCACCAAGCTCTCATGGCAGTCACCTTTCAAATAGCCAATGAGGATCTGCGCTGCATACGCCTGTAGTTCTTCATTGTTGGTAACAATTTGGATCACTCGCTGCCAGACTTCATCGTTGACGTGATCACCAGCCAGAGACAGAAGTTTCAAGGTCATATCGATATACCATTGCGCATCGGTAGCATACTTCTCTGTAAGAATCGCGACCTTCAGCACCATTTCTTCGCGTATAGCATAGTCTGCCGTTTGAAGGTATCGCAAAAGCTCGTTCACAATGGGACCGGCATTTGTTGTGTCACACATGCTATAAATAAGGTCCAACCCCTTCCGGCGAACGCTAATATCCCGGTCACGGAGTGAGCCTAAGATAATATTCTGGTGCTTCTTGATAGGATCAAGAGTCTCTGCCCTGGCCGCAAAATGGGTCATGGCGTCTAGACCCAGGTACCGGACATTTGTTTCCCGCGATTGGATATACTTCCCCAGGCGAGACGATATCTGCATCATCAGACCGTGCTCTGTATCCAAGTGAATAAGAAGGTTGATAGCCTCGAACAGAACAGCATTCTGAGCGTTGTTCTGCTGAACATTTCTCGGCATGTCCATTGCGACATGCATGATTCGTTGCAGAGATTCCCGGATGATCTCACGGACATGGCTATCCTCTATTGTCTCAGGTTAGATCAGGGGAAATACTTCTATATGATATACGAGGATAATATATAAGGAGGGAGAAGAGAGGCGTACCAGAGGGTGGATAGTACTGAAGCAAGCGCAACAACTTCACTTGAATCCAGGGGCATGGAACACGGTAATAGAGATAATCGACCGAGAGCTCGTTGTCGATAACGACCTTCTTTAGACGCTGAGCAGCTTTCACGTAGGAACCTTTATACTCCTCCGGCTTGTCTTGGGCGAGAGCCATGACAAGAGACGTCACAGACAACGTCACGCCCATGTCCGGATCATCCATCAGGGAGATTATTCGTTCAGCCCACTCATTCTGTACGATGCCGGGATACTTGCGATATAGACGCAGGAGGGTTAAAGCTGCTTTCTTCTTGACGAAGGCTTTGGAGGTCCTGTACAAATGGTAATAATGAGCATCGTTTGGCTGATAATAGGCCAGCGAAGGAAACGGAAGAAAAGTAGAGAGGGAGACCTACGGTGAGATCAGAAGTCGATGGACATCAGAACCCAACGCCTCGCCCATCTCCCTCCCACCAACATTAGCAACAGCATGCAGGGCCAAGCAGTTGTTCAACTCGTTATAATCGAGCAGATCCTTGCGAATGCTGTTGACAACCAGATGAAGCAGCTCATGTTGTTCATGGAAGAAGAGGGTAACCGCTAGATATCCGATCTGCTTTTCCGAGTATTTGGTAGAGGAGACCAGGTTAACGGCCTCAAGGTGACCGAAATCGACATCGTAGCCTTGGATGTAAACGTAGAGCAATTTACAGACATATTTCTTTTTCTGGTAGCCGTTGAGATTGCCTTGCTTAAATTTCTGCCGGATATTGGCCAGTTCCTTATTCACCCGCTTTTCCTCCAGTTCCCGGGCTCGCGCATTTCGCAAGTCGGCGATGAACTGGACCAGACCACGCATCGAAGACATGTTGACGATTCAATTCCGGAAGCGATCGCTTCGGGTGTGTGCAGAAAACACGGAATGTAAGAGGCGGAAGAAGGTATATCAGACAACGGGTGCGAGCCAAAGAGACACACGCGCATGTATGTATATACCCACTCAACAACCGCTCAGGGGCTTCGACCAGTGAGAGAGCATTCACGCACTCATATTCTTGTATCTGCCCAATTCCGATCACCCCTATTGTCGATTGGGCATGGCTTAGGAATGTCAAAGCGCGATTTCTCTCGAAGTTCTCTCGTACCGAATATTCTGTGCGGAAACCGGTAGACAGGTGGGAACAGCCGGAAGGGGGAGAAGGGAAGGGAACGGCGGACTGCGGGAACTGGTACCGGGAGTCTTGCGAAGGATGCGAATTAGCAACGGCAAGGGAATAAGATCGGGCTGAGCTGTCAGACGTTTGACTGACTTGGGAATCCTTGCAAGCAAGTCCTGATAGGCTCCGGAGAGCAAGAGTTCGCGGTGACAGGCCGGGAAATCCGTGGAAACGGAGGAAGCCCAGCTTCCCGCACCTGTCGATCCGCCGCTTGGCACCATGCTGTCGGATCATCGTTGATGCGGCGATCTACAGTTCGTCTCGCTTACACCTGCGACTAGTACATACGTGAGCATACTACTAGTATCTTTCTTTCATGGAGAAGATCCGAGGATATCTAATAAGCCAATTGTATTACTGATTTATAATACATATCAAACACCCGAAATAAAAAGCCACCGTTTTCCTGTCGAAGATCAACCATCCCTAGGAGAAACCCATCGCCACGTGAAACGCCCGGACCCAAGCATGCTCATGTCACAGCAAAACAACAACAATAACAACAGCAGCAAGAATGAGAACGACATTTGAGGTCATCAATCAAAAGCATCCCATATTACTATCCCTTAGTTGTGCGGGTGATGATGAGGGGCACGCCCGGAGGTCGTAAAGTCCATCTCCAAGGCATTAGCAGCCGAGTCGACGGCCTGAGCCTTCTCGCATGTACAGGAAGCTGTGGTCTCAAGCATCAGATAAACGTTCCCATCGCAAAGACAAGGGCCGAACCTACCCTCAGGTCTCTTTCCACAGGTACAAGTAGCACCATGTACAGGCTCGTTTTCCGTCGCTGCTCGCTCGCAGGTGCATTGTCCAGCTGGGCGGGCTCCTGAATCAAAACATGTCAGTATCGTCCATTTCGAATCTGCCAATAAGTTACGAGAAAATCGGACAAACTTACGGCATGAGCATCTGGAACCAGTGACGGTGTTCTCAGTAGAAGCCTTCTCGCACGTGCAGTGGAGTGCACTCTCTTTGCCGCAGGAGCATTTGGCCTGCGCAGCACAGACGCAGCTCCCGTCTAGGGAGTTCTTGCAGCAAGTAGACGGAACGTGCGAGGTCATTTCGATAAGGGTTGAGTCTTCTGAAAGGAGGAAAGTAGGAAGGAAGTGGAGCTCGTAGCTGTCTTTCTATACAGGAATGTATCACGCAGGTCAAGGTCGACGCAACTCGAAGACACTCTCAGACAAATTCCAAGCGAGTTCCGTGAACGACGAAAACGTAAGACCAGCAATTAACGTGGAGAAAGACGTATGATCTCAAAAAGTCTGAATCCGGACCTGGCTGCTTTTATACCTGCTGTTGCCTTTGACAGTCACGCCTCGATTAGCAATGGTCGCGTCCTGATTGGCTCCGCTCCCGCCCGGGTCTGGTTGGTAGCCATGGACAGCGAGCAAGGCAACGCTCATTGTTTTGCTATCGGCTCGCTGTGACTGGAGAGACTCAGAAACATCGTCGATCGATTAGTTTTTGGGCTGTTTTGATTCGAGGGTTGCGAGGCGAGCAAGGATCTTGCTGTTCCCTGTGCTGGTGGCAAGTATATCGGGGGCAGTGATTACTACCTAAGACTTGGGTACCTATTTATAAACAACCGTGCAAGGTACCTAGGTATCATTCTGTTCGCGGTTACGCAACTTAGACAGGTAAAGAAGTCTGTTCACGCCCTTGGGACTGTCATGCAGGACTGGATCGTTGGTTGTAGAGTTCGACAAAGGCTTGCGAACACGTAATTCAACTAGTATTAGGCTAGACATTGGACAACAAAATCAATATCCCAAGTCCGAAAAAGTTGATGCGAAAATGAATAAACTCATCCAGTAAGAGCTAGCCGCTAGCCAACCTTGCGCCCTGTAGGGCCAGTCTCCAAAGGGTCAACAAGAGGTCTCGATATTGTTCCGCACGAAGACCCGCCTCGATCTACCAGCCAGCACAGAGCATTTTCGTCACACAATTTTCTTTGGAAGTATTAGCTATAGAATTACTAGATAGATACATGACCATACCCACATTCCTTTCCGGAGCCCAAAAACCTCATCATCCTCTATATACAAGGGTAATGTAAGACGTGTACATATACACACAGAGGAAAAAATATATAAATGTAAATAAACAAATAAAGGGTAGGGTATATATTCCCGTATTAAGCGCGTTATCGAGGAGATCATCGGCACTCCTCCAGACAGTGACAGGAACGGATTAGAGAAGGGCCTCGAAACAGATCATGGGGCCAATTTAGTCTGGAAGGCGTACGCAGGGAGAAATTATCAACCAACGATGATCACAAAAACACGATATATACACAGTTGATCGAGAAGTTGAGAAAACATACTAAGACAGCGGAAAGCAAGACGGCTAAGGGGAATCATAAAGCGCTATAAAAAGTGCGGGTATTCAAAAGGTGGTTTTGTTCTAGGAGGATCCATGCTTTGTGGATGGTTCATTCGCTCATCAGTAGAGCCGTAGACGTTCTGTGGAGGCCCATTTCCCACGTCCGACGGACGAAACGAATTCGAAAGGCTCATCGTCGACGCGTTCGGTTGCGCAAACGTCATCGGGCTCATCGTATACGGGACATGATACGACTCGGAACGATAGGGAGAGGGATCTGATATCGGAGCTGGAGTTAGCGCAGAGAGCTGCCTATTCTGCGGCTGAATCGACGCGTTCATCTCCAGCCCGCCCAGTGGCTTCGTACTGGGCATCTCAATCTGAGATTGAAACCCGTGGACATGCGGATCTGTGTTCAGGACGAGTCAAAAATTTAGCCACAATTCAAGGGGCCTGGGAAACAGAGAGAGAAATGAATACCTGGATGATGGATACTGTAGGGTACCGGTACGTTTCTGGGTCCCGCTGCCGATACAGGGCTCGGTTGTTCCTGTCGGTTTTCATAACCACCAACTACGCCGCCTGAAGGGCGATTTATCGCATAGTCCACTGCATGCTGTCCCTGTGGAATGCCCCTGTGGCCCAGAGGATCTGAACTCACACTCGGAAACCTCTCATGCTGCGGCAGTCCCGTACTGAAGGAAGCAGGCTGTCCATATGTTTCAGGGCCGCTACTCGGTCTCGGAAATGAAAAAGACCCAGGGCCGCTCCGTTGATAGTTTGTAATGGGTGCGGACAACGACTGTCGGTTCAGAAGCGCTGCAGACTGCGGATATTGCTCTGCATTTCTCTCGGACATGGGGGGAGACATATAAACAGGGGTGGAAGCAAGCGGGGGAATGATGTATTCATCCTCATGTGATCGGGGCATTCCATCCGTGAGTAACATCTTCAATGAGCCCGAGTTGGGGTTTGGAGACATGAAATTGCGGGGAGACGAAATGGCAGTCTCCGGCGAAGACTTGCCGTCGAACGGAGATCGAAGGACTTGATTTGCATCAAAATTTTCGGGGAGCGCCCTGGACTTCAGCATTCTTTCTCTATCATTACCTGTGAGGCGCTTGAGTTTCGCTCGCCTAGACCAACCCGGGTTAGTTAGAAGACCACGGACAACAGCGGAATGCCCAACAGTGATCGTAGGGTACTACTATTTACCTGTTCTGGAACCAAACTTGCACCTGACGCGGACTTAAGCCAGGTATTTCCCTTGATAATCTCTCCCTATGAGCCGCGTCTGGGTGTGCCTGGCGAGTAAATTCACTCATCAAAAAGCGTGTCTGGTTGTGCGTAAGACTGGAAAGGATAACATTAAAGCAATGAATATGAGCCCATGTACGCCATCGAAACCAAGTGGGAAGATTTAGTCTCTCACCGAAATCGCTTCATTTTTCTCTTCTCTGCCTTTCCTTCCGCGGACGCCCGCTCCGGATCTGAATGCTCTCGCCTCTCGTCATGTACTACAGTCGGTTCGTCTCGTCCGTTATGAATCTCATGAGCCTTGCTTCCCTCGTACTTGCTTTGTTCTTGTGTCACTTCCGCTGAGACTGTAGAGAAGACCGCATCCCGAAGTGATTCGTTTAGCTTTTCTGGCCTGGCATAAGACAGAGGCATTTCGAGTGCAATTCCCACACTTCGATTCTCGGTTCTACCAGCAGACATCTCGTCCCAGAGATAGCGGGGACGGCCTGGCATTCCCGAAGGGTCTGCACCAGCAATGGCGCTTTCCATTCTCATAGGAGACGGAAGCATCTCGCCCGGACTGCCCTTGGCAGAGCGCGTCTCTTCTCCACAGCAATATCAACAACGTCGACGCAGATATCGTAGTATTGGCGGAGTTCTGGTTTCCGCGAGGCAAAAGACCGGTTTAGAAGAATAGAAGTGCGAGACGCGAGCCGAGTGATGATGTCCGGAAGTAAGAGGGACTGTATATCATGATAAAGAGAAGTATTTTCATCCGCGTTTGTATACACCTCTCCAAACGGGCCACTGCTGATGCTTTTTGATCTCACAGAAGATCGGAGCCCAGGACAGCAAAAAAAGGGTCGGTGATAGTAGACTCGATCTGGACCGGATAGAACCGTCGAGCAAAGATGGAAGATAGATTCCGCCAATGAGCTGTTTCTCGAGTGAATTGGTTGGCTCCTTGAAGTTCTCCGGAAATCGCAAATAATGAAAAAAATCGGGACTAGTCGAGTAGTATCCAAGACAGGGCAAATTTGAAACAAGACCCCAGTTCAGGATATGCTCTACCTGCCGGGACCTAATGCGTATCAAAGAGAATTAAGAAAGAAAGCGAAGGGTCCAAATATGATATAAATTAAATGACGAGAGTGATAGGAAGAGAGTGATTAAAAACGACGGCCTAGTTCCTTCCAGGCTGTCTTTATCTTGCCAAGGCAAATAGACCAGGGAAGAGAGTCTCCAATCAAGAACATACAACCAGCATGATTGGCAAGAGAGTCTCCCGACCAAGAATGATCTCCGTGTGGAACAGACTTCTCCTCCACAACAATGAAGGAAGCTCAAGCACCTCTCCTCCAATGGGCCCACAGAGGGAGAGGAAGAGCTAGTGGACAGATGTCTGCCCCGAGGGAAGAGGGAAAGCAATGACGAGACGTAATATTATTATTACTTGGCTCTTAGTCCCTGCGATAATGAGAATGCGGTGATTATTGGAGCACCTCGGGCAGTATTCTCAAACGGTCAAGACGAGGAGAGAAAAAAAAAACCAATAGAAGAGACGAGAAAAAGACTCAATATCTACAGTGTATCGGGGAGGCGTTAAGGAGAAAGCATTACAAGCAGACGGAAAAGACCGCCACGATAATTCTAATGGAATGAAAGCAAAAAAATTAAAAACTAAAAAAATAATAAAATAATAAAAAAGTAAAATAAAATAAATAAAATAAAAATAAAAAGCCTAAAAAAAGGGGTCCACTGACTCTGCAAAGTTGGATCACCCGAAAGCAGGGTCTCTCTCCTAACAACGGTCAATAATGATAGGCAGGAGTATCAACCTCGGTCTCTGTGGCCGGAGTAAGATTACGGAGAAGGGCCGACGGTTCTCCATCGTAGACGTCGGGGTGAAAAGGGAAAATTTTGAAGCCTGAACGGCGGCGGAACTGGAGATCGAGTAATGATTCGACATCAGTTCGGACTGCCAGACATCCCGGTATGTAGCGCTCTGCTACTTGGCCACGTGCCGAACTCCGGTCTCCGAGATGAAGGACAATAAGTCATGGACTAGCATGCCCAAGTTGTTGCGGTTGCGGTCAAAATAATAATAATAATAATAAGGCGCGAAGAGGGTCACTCTCGTCATAAGCCGGAGTATGAGTCTGAGGATCCATCGGACTGTTGTCATGGGCCGTTAGTCCGGTAGTGTCCTTATCCCCTCCTCCGTACGGCACTAAAAAAGGGAAATTTCCGAGGCTTGGGAACGGTGGAGCCTAAGTTCCCGCAGGCAATCGCTGAGGATGCAGAGCGAGCTCTTGCCTAACGGCCCCAGCCTGGTACCATGGAAAGTTTGGGCAAGGCGCACCGTGGTACTGGGTTTCCAAAGAGCCAGGCATTGCTATCACTATGATACAGGGTGCAAGATGACACAGGGTAGGACTTGAAACCGAGCGTCCGGCGCTGACAATCAATAGCGCATTTTCAGTCTCCGGGATCAGCCCGCTTGTGCAGACGTAGCCAGCCACTATCAAGACACTGGTTCCTCTGTAGATCTTCGTTGGTCCGGCGGAGGCTGGCGGAGAATGACCAGATCGCATTACAGTGGCCCCAGGGCGTTGCCGTTGCAGGGCGAGAAATTACTGTGGTGGCTGACGGGAGCGGCATTTGGAACGGCATTCGAATTCTGAAGTGCTTTGCATACGGCCCCGTCGTGCTTCGAGGTCGATGAGGACAACTCTGTCCATTGTCGCGATCATCACTACTGATGAGGGACCCGGATTCTGATTCGGAGGAAATAGCGGATGGCGACTAGAAGGATGTGTGATGATGAATCTGTTGGTCACCTACTAGTAGGTCGATCGACATTTTCCCTCGGGAAGTCAATTCCAAGGTCTGCCGAGTCGGCAAAGCCTAATCAGGCTATGCAGCATTTCACTGGCCTCTCGGAGAACCTCCAATAATAATAATGACCTGGGTTGCGACACCTGCAGAAAATTGGTTGCAAATTCGTCTACATATCTCTGTCTGGTTAATTACTCTCAAGCCCCAGAAAGGTACTATGCGATGATCGACCGCGGAGAATTTGCGCATCGGACCACTTGAAGATCATCGCAGCGAGGCGCACCAACCACACACTGAGCCCTGTCTGGCGCCTTGAAGAAAGTAATAATACAGAAATGTCTAGGTGCAAGACCAACAAAGCGGGTAAGCTGGTCTGGTCAGCAGGTAGCAACTTACAGGCTAGAGCCAGCTATGATGCAGGTACACAGCGCCCTGTACAAGCATGCAGACGATCATATGATGTTGTTGGGAGATGGTACTCTGTGGATTGATGGACTGCTGCATGTAAACTGCATACTTGTCACAAACTACTGTTATTATTGCCAGTATTACAGTGTACAACAATAAATAATACGAGTGGTATGTGATACCCAGCTATCCCCTGATACCTCATTGATATCTGCGTCTCTTGGTTGGTTGGTCAATCAACTTGAGGGATGCCACCTGGGCAGCTGTAGACTATGACTATGAAACGGAGACTACCACTCCGTACCCAGTACTTGTCTTCCGTATGCCTGAAACACACATCACAGCTACCATCATTGGGGCTCATCCCTGTGCGTACATCCCATGGAGTCTGGATCCCTTCTGGAAACAAGCATCAACGACGAGAGCTCGAACCTTAACTGCCTGTTGGGCTTGATTACATGCCACCTGCACGGAGTTTTTCCGCCGAGGAGATCCTCGTTCTACCGGCGCTCCCGAGCGCCCGTACCCCATTGGCGCGACGATCGCGGCTCTCCCATGATTGATGGGGTCGTATGATCATCCACCATCGTACTCTGAATGCATGCAGTCAGAAGTCCGATCACCGTGCCCAGTCAAACCTGGAGGTTTTTTGAACAACCCCAAAACACACTAGTACTAGTGCTTCCTAATTAAGAATAAACAGAACTCTATTCTAGTATACCAAGACAACGCTCTATATCTTTTATCTAACTTCACGTGCCTCAATTCAAAAGAATTGACCCCTACCCCACAGGCTAGGCTTTATGAGCTCAGAGTAGAGGGTGGAGCTCTTGAAGGACTCCTTTGAATATACTGATATTTCTCTCTTAGTTTGTTCACTGTACCATTAAGGGGGCACGTTTTGTAAGCGCTAGTAGGCTGACATCATCACTACTAGACTTTAGCATCAGAAAATGATAGCCGCATAGCCTACCATTACTGCTTATAAGACCTATCTAGGGCTAAGCCTGCACTGGTGGCTCTTACACCCTCTTAAGACTCTAACATATTAACTTTCCCAAGATCCGGAAGATCAAGACTAATTTACCTGATGAGCAGCAACCACCTATCAATCAAGATGAGCATATCAAGATGAAAGAACTTTTCTCACGCAGATCAAAGTTTCTATCCATCTCCACAGTTTGAAGGCTATTTTTGATAGAACGTACTGTGGTGCCCGGCTCCGGTTCTTGGTGCCAGCCACATGAACACTGGTCACATGATACTTACGGCAGTTATATGGCTTCTAGGGTTATCTCTACAAAGAGCAGCAATTAGCTCTGAACCACGGCTACATGCGGACCTTGTGCGTCTCTCAAGCGCAGTATTGTTTTTACACAGTTCCTCCGTAGTTGCTATCGTACTCATAGACCCTTACAGCTGATCTGCGCGTCACCTTAGGTACCTTGGGTAGGTAGATAGGGTCAGAATCGGAACCGAACAGGAACCAAACCGGAGCCAAACCGGAACCGAATGGAACCTAATTAGGGCTAAACTTATGGCTCCTCATCTTATTTAGGAAAGTAGCGGCCTGAGCACCGGGGGCCATTGTAAATCATTTCCTAATTATGAAAGGACCCATATGTTTAGCTCTAGTTCAATTCCTTTCGGATCCGGTTTGGGCTCCGGTTCTGACCCCAGGATCCGGACACGAACAGGAACAACGCTAATAGAAGGACTGGTCTTCTAGTACCTTTGGACGGTGGATCCTGGTTCTGCACGAGGTGGGGTTACTGCTTGGATCCCTCGTGGCATTCACGAGGCGTTCCTTCCAGAATTCCTTAATCTTGTTGATATACGGCGTAACCGGAGTATTTTGTGAGAGATTCGCTTACTGAAACGGGGGGTTGATATGATGAAATTGCCACCATAGGTATTCTCCTGATCTCAACCTAATAAGGGCTCCTAAGCTGCCAAGGAAGCAATCTACGCAATACTATGCCTCACTGTGTACAGGCATTCTTGCCACATTGGCTGGTATACGAGTCACCAGGAACTGCCACTGTAGGATGCACCGTCGATACGCACCAATAACTGCCAAGAGTGTATTGTAAACAGCCTAGAATTGACCGTCGATCATCATGTCTAGTCGCGCCCTTAACGTTGCTCGCATTAACTTGAGCTTGAGCGCCACACGCTTAACCCCTTACCCCTGCGTGCGATCGAGGATATTGAGCAGATCCTCTCCGGGCCAGATCCCAATTATTAATAATGTGCCGCCCAAAAGTAACTAAGGCTGAACAGACGGTTTGCGATTGGCTCACGATACTGCTGGTATTGCTGCAATCACTGTTCGAATAGTCGCCCGAGCCCTTTTCCTTCCCTCTTTTCTGCACAACCTGCGATGTAGTTAGATAGTCTTGCAATGAAGAGTTTCTCCCCTCCAAATTAGTCGCGTGGGGAGCCGTCCTCGTATTCCTAGGCGCACGGTGGAGACAAGCAACGATAGGTGTTCAGCTAGAGACCCAAAAGAGCGACTTTTGTTACATTGTCATGTTGCTTCGGCCTGTCTCGTCGTGGCTTCATCGGGGCTCTTTGAAACTTCTAGTGTCTGTTCCTCAACTGTCGCGCTCTGTCTATCAACATTAGCCGACCCATGATCGGGATCGCTGATGACATTTTCTCCCTCCGTCTGCGCCTTTGGAGTACCCCCAGTGACTTGCGGCGTCTCAACAAGTAATCTGATGTTCTTTCCATCATCTATTTTCTCAAATGCAGAGAGCTTGTGCTTCAGAGAAAGCCTCAAAACGCGCCATGTCTTGCTGGATTTAGCCTTTATTACGTCTTCCGTCTCCTCCTTCGTCTGAGCCATTTCGAGGTCCAGATCGTCATTGGAAATACCTTTGACTAGCGATTCGGGATCAGGTACAGTAGATCTGGCCCTATGTCAGTTGACACCATCCAGTTGAATGAGTCCTACTACACACCTTTCTGGCTGCTTGAGTCGTTCAAGCGCATCGTCGTCCGAGAGAAACTTCAAGTCAAGTGCTCCCGCAGGAGAAGAACGAAGACGCTTGTCAGCATATACCTTCGTCGCACGCTCCCGGGCACCGAGATAATCTGTCACTGAAACGGGAGGTTGTTCTATGGGTGGACATCCTTCAGCCTTCCAGCGAATCCAATTCTTATCTCTGGAGAGGACAGTGTCTACCATCCGATAATAGAATTTACCGCCAGTCCCTTGCTGAAGATACTCCTCGATTCCTTTCCTCGTGTCGGTAGCCCACTTAGCCTGTCCAGAATTAAGCATCATTTTCATAAACCTTGACAGGTCCAAGACCGTCTTAAAAGAGGGGCGAGGAACGCTTACATCGTCATCGTTCAGTACGAAACCGTAGAGCACAGATTTGTTTGTTAGGTTTGAAAGTCTGGCCTTCGCCTTTGGTGTAAGAGAAAGCATGAAATCCAGAAGAATGAGAGCCTGAACTAGAACGTGTCTCCTGAATGCGGTATCGGAAACCTAAATTGAGAATCAGCACAAGGGATGGGGAGAACTAAGAAGACTTTTAGACGAGTCTACTTACCTCGAGATCGAACAAGTCCCGGCTTGTGAGATATTTGGGGTTAAAGCTACTTGCGAACTCCTGACCATCCGCGGTGCGCTTCCGTTTGGTTGCTCTGCGTAGGTCTTCTGATGCTTTGCTAGTGCTCTGATTTTCGAGGTCCGTGTTGATGCTCTTAAACGTGGAAAGTGTTGCTTCGAGACCAGCCTTGAACAACGCAAAGTGTTGCGGATCGAACACTTTTGTTGGGGCAGAAAAATATGCTTGTAGGCTCCAAAAGAGCGGATAAAGGATATCTAGACCGACTTGGTTTTCTGGCCTTTTCTCGCTTTGTCCAGAGACTGTGAGTTTAGGGAGTTTCGGAGTCTCGTGGCCAGCCCCCGAATCGTCCAATTTCTGACCTTCAGCTGCAGGAGAAGGCTCAGGTGCATCGGTCATGACCAGGTCCACTTCACCAGTTTCGTCGATCGGTTTCTGGGAAATTTCATCGTAAGTAGTAACATTTTCGGTATGATATTCGCCTCGAAGGTTGACAGAACTTTTGTCTCCAAGGGGAAAGCTCTGGAACAGAAAGATGAATACGCGTCCACAGAAAACCGTATCTTCTGCCCTGGAAAGTCGTCGGAGAAGTTCATTGCAGGACCTGAGAATGATCAAGCTCTTCTGTTTGAAATGTTTCTTTTGGCAGTATTAGCGAGGTCCCTTGGAATAAAAGCACAAGAGATGAAAGCTCCAGCTGCATACCTTGGTATTGATTTCCCTTCTGGACTCTAAATAGTCAAAGACTTTACGACAACCCTCAATCGTCTGGCTGTCGAGGAGCTCCTCAATCAGCCAAAATATCAGGCCGGGCTCACATTGTTCTAGAACGGGTCAGGATATCGTCCAGAATTCAAACATCACTCAGAACCAACCATTGTCGGAGAATATAGAGATTATATCGAGCAGATTCCACACGTCTATGAAAGCAGGTGTGTCGATCGACGTCGTAGCCTAAGTAAGGAAAAAAAAGTTAGAACAGTCGTCTATTGCAGCAAAGGTGAATATAGAATCTGGACACTCACAAGAAGACTGTAAAATTTCTCTCTAAATGCGATCTCCGCGGCAGCAGTCTGGGTTGGTTGGGGTAGTTGTTCCACAGAGATCACTTGGGGACTTCTGACAGCCCATATTGTTTCCCCCAGTTGCGCCTCCGTCAAAGGCGGTTCGATACGTCTGTCTGGCTTTGCTTGCGCTGCTCGGTCCAAAAGGTCAGAAAGAAGCTTCCTGTAGACATCGACGGCCTCAATATCGACGTCCGCCATGGCGCCGATGGGTGGCGAAGGTTGAGTGAAGCTGTTTGTTGCGAACCGTTGTGCTGGATAAAGCAGACGCGGTGCGGCTCTGCGGGATCTGGCCCGCCTGGCTGCGCGCTTCTTTTCTGGCAGAGCCAAAATCCACCGGCTAAACCGCAGTGGTCGAAAGTCGCGTTTTCGTTTCCGCCCTGCTGCTGCACTAGAAGAGCTTTCCGCAATGCGTTTCTGCCAGTCCATCTGATCAGTGTCAAAGCTTGCTTTGTGTCGTCCAACCTGAAAGGAGTGGATCCACAGATGCGCCATGGGTCAGGGTCTTGAATCCAGGCCGACTGTGGAGGACTTTCGTGATGACAGTCAGTGGGTGAAGCTGGCCAAAGCGAGCTGGCTGGGAGTTTCGAAAGCCCGCAAGGTCAAGCAGGACGCCATTAAGAAAGATTTATGGGATCCTCTAGAAGCCGAAGGCTTCAATCTACGGTCTCTGCTGACGCTGGAAAATCTGAATGTACTGGAGAGGTATGCGCATTTTCTCGCTGTTTCGCAGTATGTCCAGTGCCAACTCACAAATAAATTTCGTGCAGGTTCCTATGGCCAAACTATACCGAGGATGCTTCCAATTACCATGTATTGTTGATCGCCTTGATCGTAGGCATTAAGCAGCGCGAGCATTTACCGATATGGGGTGAGTTGGTAACGTCCGTATGCCCGACCACGATATCTGGGAGGCTAATTTGAATTAAATTCAGACATATTTTCCGACCGGCCGGACGAATTCTCCAATCTTTTCCACCGAGTTCTTTCGATGAGTATCGACAGCTCGCTTCCTAGCTCTTCTCGCCTGGCAATCGTCTCCTTTATAATCAGCGCCTTTCAATCGCTCGAAAATGTCCTGATCCGGAAGGAATGCGCTCCACTGGTATCCATCTCGATATGGCATAATCTTTCTAGTGAAGAAGCTAGAGAACGGGCACTGGCGAAAGGACCGATGATTAAGAAAGCATGGAGAGCTGCCGCAAAACGGTTCGAAGCAGCAGATGAACAAACAAGAGCGAGGATGAGATTCGAACGGTCTTGGCTGTACACAATGCTTCAAGACTTTCTGCGAAGATTGAACGGCCCCGAAAAAGATCAAGCGGAAAATGTCATGTATTGCGAGCGCTTTCTGGAACTGCTTGTTGACTTAAATAGTCAACTGCCGACGAGGCGCTATGTAAACACGCTGCTGAAAGATGTCAATCTTCTCCCAGTGATCCGCCTGTCGCAACTATATCGCACCCTAGAAAACACCTTGTTCCGGGATTTTTACAGTCTCTTGAGGCACTTCATCAACTTTGGGATCGATGACCATTCGGGCCAAGCTCTCTCACCGCAGGCCGTGTACGAGATCCATTGTCAAGAGCTGGCTCACCTTCAGAGGACTTCCATGAAGTATTTCAAAGATAAACTTATGATTTTGGCGTTATCGAATTACGGCTCTATTGAACAACGCTCCGAGCTTGAAGGGCAGTTGTCCTCCCTGAGCGACTCAGAGCTCCAAACTTTGTGCTCACGTCTCGGCTTCAGGACTAGCTATCCCAAGCCATCTCAGATCGTTCCGGACCGGCATCTGTATCTGGAAATCCTTCAATCCTTTTACGAACGCAAACCGTCCTTCCAGGAGGCTGCCTCACAGCTGAACGTTACACCAACAGAAGAAGACCTTTACGATCCGGCTCTGCTACGGAATGAAGCATACGATGGGTCAAGACCGCTCGCCATTCCCAAGCTGAACCTCCAGTACCTAAGCATCGGGGATTTTCTCTGGCGCTCTTTTCTTCTGTATCGTTCTGAAGCCTTCTATCAGATTCGTAAGGACATGGAATTCATTATCAAACGAATGCAGCCTCGTGTAAGTAGAGATGGCACTAGCGTGGTCTTCGAAGGCTTCTCGCGTATGGCCATTCCGATTTCCAAACCTGCCATTGTCGAAGTTGCGCCGCCGAAGGTTGGGTCACCTAGACCTGCGTTTGTGAGAGCCGAAATAGCAATAGAAGTTGGCCGACTGGCAGATAATATACGGCGAGAATGGGAGTCGCTTCGTCCAGACGACGTTATCTTTCTCCTAGCTGTGCAGTCCGATACTCCAGCGAAATTCGGTATCCGCGACAAAGCTCTGCCCGAAGGACCGCGTTTTACTCACCTCAGGACTGCTGAGATTGTGCAAGTTCTCGATGAACAAGGTCGGCCGCTACGCGAGCCTTCGTCGCATGCAGCAAATGGTTATACTTCTAGGCCACGCCTTAGGAGACTATTGGTGAATCTGGATCCGGCCGCTTTCAAATCAGACAAAGACCGGATGTCCCAAGGGAAACAAGATATCTATCCATTGCTTAATGTTGTCGCCAGGAGGAGAGGAAGAGAAAATAATTTCAAGTCTATCCTTGAGACAATACAGAGACTCATCGTATCGGACGTTACGCTTCCCTCTTGGCTACAAGACGTCTTCCTCGGATATGGAGATCCGTCAGGGGCGCGGTATACAGAACTACCGAATCGGCTGAAGTCAATTGACTTTCGAGATACCTTTCTAGACTGGCAACATCTGGTGGGGAGCTTTCCCGGCCTAACCATCGTACCTTCGGGCAGTGCGACTTCAAGCTTTGGGCCTCCTTATGTCCTTGAATGCCTCGAAGATGTTTCTAAAGCACCTCCAGCGAAGCCTTCCAAGAAGAGACGGCGAGGACTGCCTGAGAAGGCCGAAGCGAACCCCGGTTCACTTCATGTGTCGACATATAAGCCACCGAATCCCGGTCCTTACCCAGTGGATGCACCTAAACTTAATACCGTCCCCTTCACTCCCGCTCAAGTGGAAGCGATCTCGTCTGGCACGCAACCTGGGCTTACAGTAATTGTTGGGCCTCCGGGCACTGGCAAAACTGACGTCGCGACGCAGATCATCAACAATATATACCACAACTTCCCCAACGAGCGGACATTGCTTATTGCGCACAGTAATCAGGCCCTTAATCAACTTTTTCAGAAGATCGTTGCTCTCGATATTGATGAACGTCATCTTTTGCGCCTTGGCCATGGTGAAGAGGAACTCGAGACCGAGTCAAGCTACAGCAAATACGGTCGGGTTGAATCTTTCCTTGATAACCGCGCCTCCTTCCTATCGGAAGTCTCGCGGCTCGCAGCGTCGATTGGAGCCCAGGGTGCACACGGTAACTCGTGTGAAACCGCAGGATATTTCAACACTGTTTATATCCAACCGGCGTGGGCCAAGTTTTGGGACCTTGCTCTCTCCGAAAATACGTCGCAGGCGGATATAATTGCCTCCTTCCCATTTCACTCATACTTTTCGAGCGTGCCGCAACCTTTGTTCGATCCTGAGTCTGCAAAAGATGTTGTTTTAGACGTGGCGGAGGGCTGCCAGCGGCATATCAACAAGATATTCTCGGAATTAGAGGATATTCGTCCGTTTGAGATCTTGAGACAGCCCCGTGATAAAGCCAACTATCTCCTTGTGAAAGAGGCCAGAGTGATCGCAATGACGTCTACACATGCCGCTATGCGTCGCCAAGAGATTGCTGATCTTGGTTTCCACTATGACAACGTCGTCATGGAAGAGGCAGCGCAGATTACAGAGATTGAGAGCTTCATTCCCACTGCGCTTCAAGATATGAAGAGTGGAGAGCTGCCGTTGAAACGCGTTGTACTCTGCGGTGATCATCTTCAAAACTCCCCCATTATCCAGAACCATGCCTTCCGCCAGTACGCTCACTTTGAGCAAAGTCTATTCCTCCGCCTAGTCCGGCTAGGTGTTCCTACTATCACTCTCGATCGACAGGGGCGCTCGAGATCCACCATCGCGGATCTCTTCCGATGGCGTTACAGGCAGCTGGGGAATCTGCCAGTCGTAGAAACAGCCCCAGAGTTTAAGCTAGCAAATGCTGGGTTTCAATTTGAGTATCAGTTCGTCAACGTGCCTGACTACCAAGGCGCCGGCGAAAGAGAGCCTACTCCTCATTTCATTCAGAACCTCGGTGAAGCTGAGTATGCTGTTGCCATTTACCAATACATGCGACTTCTAGGTTACCCGGCGTCGAAGATAACCATACTTGCCGCGTACACTGGACAGACAGCCTTGATCAAAGACGTCTTGAACCATCGGTGCGCAAAAAATGTGCTGTTCGGTATGCCGAAGATCGTCACAACCGTGGACAAATACCAAGGTGAACAGAATGACTGTGAGTTTCTCTTATTGCCTGCCTTTTTCCCCGTTATCTGTTTTCCCATGTTGGTCGTTTACTGACTCGCACTTATTGCAGATGTCATCGTGTCACTCACGCGTACTCGCACAGTCGGATACCTGCGCGATGTTCGTCGTCTTACGGTTGCTCTGTCTCGTGCCCGTCTTGGTCTATATATTCTTGGCCGTCGCGAGATTTTCGAGTCATGCTACGAACTGAAACCGGCATTTGATGCGCTTCTCGGGCGCCCAGATAAGCTTTCGCTCGTTCCGGGGGAATTGTTCCCTACTTCCCGTTCACTAGACGGTGAAATCCAGGGAACAACTATGGAAAGTGTGGAACACCTGGGTCAATATGTATATGAGATGACGCAGGCCAAGCTGAAAGATATCGGCCAAGAAGGAGTTGTTGTTGAGGATATGGATGTGACTGCCGATGTGGAAGCGTTGGGCGTAGATGAGGACGAAGTCATGCTGGGAGCTGGGGAAGAAGGACCAGGAGAACAGGAGTAGGTAGGAGTCGTTGCACGAACGTGCATTACCATATCTCGATCCTAAATTTACTGTTGAAATTTCCCCCTCAGCGGTCTTGACATTTAATTCGCCAATATCACAACAGTTGGACCAGATACAAGGCTCCCTTTCTTTTTTTAGAGTCTCTCTGACGACCTGTAATACACCCCGCACATATTGGAAATATGAGGCTACTGACCTTTGAGTACGTAGATTTGAGATATTTTGTTCAAAGCATGTTGTTGGCCGTCCACTTCTAAACCATCCAATTCGGGCAATACCTGTAACTCTTCTATCTGCCTGGGTTGCAACGCAATCCAGATATCTATTTGGGACCTGCTTGGCTGAGCATCTTATACAATGATACACTAAAGCTTCTCTTCCTCCATCTTGAGTTCTTCGACAATATTCTGGGGATCCTTCCAAGCGAACGAAACATACCTGTTTTCAATTGGATAGAGATCAGCGAATCTGTGGGATAGATAGGCCGATTGACACCTATGTACGAAAGAAAAAGAAACCCCCGATACTGGAAGAACAGAAGGTTCAAGAAATGAGTGTCGCGGGATGCTTACTTGGTGTGGCTTCCTCTTGCAACAATGTCACCACTGCTATTCGTAAATTTGATGGTTGTGAACGCCAGGGTTTTGCCAACTATATCGGTATGAGAGAAGATATCAAGCCATTACTGTTCTACAGTGACTCGAAAACTCACACTTGTCACAGCTGACCTCCTTTGGGTCGGTGGTAAGTTAGTAAATCTTAAGGAACTCGATGCAAAGGTACGTACGACATACCGCCAGGATCTTGTCACCAACTTTGCCCCCGGAGCTGAGGTATGTCACTGCATTGAACGTTCACAGGCGTCAGAGGTTGCAAAATCTCACCAACAGAGCCCGTGAGACGTCATCTCTCAACAGATAGGAAGCAACTAACCATTGAGGTCTGTAGAGACACCCGTCGCGAATAATCCACGCGACGCCACGGCCAGGGAGCCTCCGAGGTCCACTTGAAATAGAATTATAAGCAAAATGCTCTGGGATTCATTTGCACGGAGACCCCGACGTACCCATACTCGCAATAGTTCCTCCATGGAGGATATTCAGGCGATTCTGACCATATGTTTGTTAGTGACAGGGTCTGGGGCAGATACTCCCGCAGCAAAGTAAGACAAGCCTCACCGTATGATGTTTCTGAATGTCCAGCTCGAAATTGACAACTCCGGGCCTGGCGGCAGTTATACGGAGCTAGAAAGGACGAGTGTCGACGTCAGTTAGTGCTTGTTGATCAAGACTGCACCAGGGATAGCATTGTTTGAGAGTGCAGCTCAGAACTGATGTCCCAATACTGGTATGCGTTGCATGCGCATTGTAGGACGTACATTATCCAAAAGCCTATGCGCAGTTAGAGGATAAAGAACAAATTAGGGGATTTGGTATATACATATATCTGGTTCCTACCTTGGTTCAAGCCCGGATGTAGTCCGAAAGGACTCCCAGACCTAGCATTTTCGGTCAATACGTACCCAACAAGGACGTACAACGAGGGAGAAAGATGGGTCGCTACGTACGGACTTGACAAACCTCAAGGCGGTCATCTTCGTTCTCTCAGTTACAATGGGAGCGACGAGGGGAGTTGCGTCGACAAGTTCACCTCGGATAAGATTGATACCTCAGGTTACGCAGATAGGCAAAATGCGGAGAGAGGCGCTTGTAATGGCTGCGTAACGAACCGTAACGGTACCATACATTAATTACCTACCTAAGTACACTAACCTGATCTCAGGTGGTCCAGAGCTCTGAATAGCTTCATGCTCCCAGACACGAAGGCACGATGGCTGCCACGTCGTCCCGCCCATTTGACTATCTAGAGAGCCAGCCTGGGACCGTCTTCTTCAAGCTATATCAACAGCCATCCACAGCCCTTGCAATTTTCAGGCGTATGCTGCCTGATCTTGGTACGTCCTTTTTTTTACTCTTTTCCGCAGTGCGCAAGAAAAGGCAATCAGCTCACATGTGTCTGCAGCAAAATGCTTAGTGATGGCACTTCTCTATCTCAGAGATCCCCTTCCAGCTACCGATCTGGAAGCGTGGGTCAAGCCAGACAGCAAGAAGTGAGCATGGATTTGATTTCACAGTAGTTTTTTTTTTCCTGGCTGTCTGTCATTTCACAAATTGATTGACGATCCAAACTTCGACACTTTTTTCTTTTCTTCAAGGGAACGAGATAATGCTCTATCGATACTTGGAAGGTTGCACATATTATCGAATTCCATGACGTCGGAAAACGTTCGAGCCTACGTGGTTACTAACCCATTCGCATCCTCCCTTCGTCAAGCCCTCACGGGAACCGATCAGACGCAATCCTTCGGCGTCCTTGCGCATGTACCCGAACAAACTGCGATGACGGCCGCCGATCTCGACGAATACGCCAAACGTCAATGGGAGGGTGTTCTGGGATACATGGTGGGCACGAGCGGGCTGGGCATCCAGCGCGACGTGGTCAACCTGAGTAAAGGCGTAAAGCAGCTTCTCCAGTTTGGACATCTCGTTGAGATCAGGGAGCGTCGGGTTGAAATCACACAGGACGGGTTTGCATTTGTGCTGCAGGACGTCAACACGCAGGTCTGGCATATTCTGATCCTCTACGTTGAGAGCGCCGAGGCGATCGGCATGGACAGCGTCGAGGTCCTCTCTTTCCTCTTCCTTCTCAGCAGCCTGGAACTAGGCAAGTGCTACGAGAAGAAACACCTCACACCCAACCAGCTTCGTACCCTGACCGACCTCACGGACTTCGGGATTGTCTACCAGGAGAGTCCGGATACAACCCACTTCTACCCAACGCGGCTTGCAACGACTCTCACCTCCGACTCGAGCGCTATCAACAATCCCATATCCGGAGCGCTCACTGGCCCAACAGGTGCGGGTCAGAACAAGCCTGGTTCCGGTTTTATCATTGTCGAGACCAACTACCGGCTCTACGCGTACACTTCCTCGCCTCTTCAAATCTCGCTGATCGCGCTCTTCACCACTTTGAAGTACCGTTTCCCCAATCTCGTCACTGGCAAGATCACCCGACAGTCCGTCCGTCGCGCGGTAGAAATGGGAATCACAGCAGACCAGATCGTCTCGTATCTCTCCACACATGCTCACCCGCAGATGCGTAAACATAACACCTCCAAATCAACGGCAAATGTAACGGGGTTGCCGCCTTCGGTTCTACCGCCGACAGTGATCGATCAGATTCGACTATGGCAGCTTGAGCGCGATCGTGTCAAGGCTACCCCTGGCTTTCTGTTTAAGGACTTTGTCAGCTTGGCCGAGTACGAGGCGCCCTGTCGGTATGCGGAAGAGATCGGCGTTCTTGTCTGGAAGTCAGATAGGAAACGCATGTTTTTCGTCACGAAACACACTGAGGTTGCGGCTTTCTTGAGGAGCAGACGATGAGTTTGGCATGCGGAGCACATATTTATATGTTATGATACCATAATTTTGGGGGCTGGGGGCCTAACATTGCAAGGAGTTTGGCGCATGGCTATATGATATGGGACAAACCGTAGAAAAGGGGGAGAAAGTGAGATGAACCCGAAAAGAAATATTAAAGACGTCTGAATTATTATTATTACTATTATTAAGATTTATACTGCATGATGACACCGATGATCCGAATGTCCACGCGTTTCATGCAGATCCCAGGACCCGCGCCGTTTCATGTTTAGTTTAATGGGAAGGCTTGTGCCCTTCCTCTCTGCCGAACTTCTGTTGGCAAGCAGCTCTTCATCTTTTCTGTTGTACAATGCCAAAGCCGTCTCAACCCCAACGCGTGAATAATGTACCGCACCGTCCCTTCAAGTCTTTGCCTCTGATCGACCGCGGCAATAGGACGACTTAAAACATCCACCGACATCCATAACGCGAGACATATTCGTCTTGAAATCTCCTAAAGCTCCGCTTCGCGTCGTCAGTCACACAGACATTCTCCAGAACTAAAAAGGCACGCTGAATGCGGTGGGCGGATTCATCTTTGACTGAACGGGACTGCGGGAGCGAGAGCTTGGATTGAATGCCGAAACCAGTGGCCGCATCTGGTTCATTGAACGAATCCTCGAAATGGAAAGCGTTACTCAGAGTGACGAGCCGGCCGAGCCAATACTGTCGAGGCTGTGGTTCGGATACCTGTATGCGGTCAGCCGGGTGCTTCTCAAAAATTTACTGTATAGTTGGGAACTATATGTAGTGAGAAGCCTACCATTCTCCCCGATTCATCTTTTTGTCTCCTTGCAGTACTCTGAGCACTACCCTTGGTTCTGGGAGTGGAGGGCGTGACTGCTTCTTCGGATGAACTCAGGAATGAGACTGGCCGGCCCTGACTAAAGGCAGCAGACGGTTCTTCTTTAACGTTCTCGGTCATTGGTGTGGATATTTCGTGTCGTATGTGCAAAACTTTGGGTACTGTTTCTAATGGCGAGTAGCGTGGAGACGTTGTCTGCTGACTTCGAAGTGGCTGAGAAGAAGCTTTAACTTGCAAGGTCCCAGGATAAGAAGTAGGAAGTGATCTTCCATTCTCATTGGCAAGCGCCTTCATTTGCACCTTCCTAAACTCGCAGGCTGTCAAATCGTTAGGAGACGCTCCCATCGTGCCACTCGAAGCTCCACGCGGACTAGATATGTGCAAGTTGGAGACGGGACGTGTCAGGTATTTTCTTATGACATCGGGGGGGAGCGATAGGCGCCTATAGAAAGACGCTTTGGCGTTCAAACGAGATCGGGGTTCTGAAGCTGGAAGACGAGGCGATTTCTCTTGTGGTGCGCTGCCAACGGAATCATCGTGTTCGGCGGGCACTGGCAGTCCTTCTGAAAGGTAGCTGCGCGCCTTAATATCGCGATCGCTGACACCAGCTTGCCAAATAGGGGAATGAACTGGAACAGAAGGTTTTGGCAAGGAAAGATGGTCTTCGGCTTTGCGCCCGACCTCTTTCTGCTGTTCGGCAGCTAGTTGAGCCCCGGATCTCTCTGCAGAGTCTGCGCTGTCCCCTTTGAGAAGGCCGGCATAGAATCGGGGCGCAGCTGTTTGCTGTTTTTTCCGCCGTATAGTACGCGACGCGACTACCTTGCGTCTTCCTTCCTCTTGTCCTAACGTATCTCCGTCAGATTTAGTCGGCGTTGGGATCCTGGACACCTGGACGATCTCCGGTGCCGACGGGGCCGTGGAGATCGACTCTCCAGTACCAGAAAAAGAACCAAATCTGCAGGATTCAGACGACGAACGGCGAGAATTTGAGAGCTCTGTCACTCTGCATGTCATCTGAGACATTTCTGACCCGTCCTTCGCATCTTTTAGTCCGGTCGCCGTTGCCGAAAGGAGCTTCGTCTGTAACGATATTACAGAATAACGGTGTTCTGCATCTAGTCTGACTTTTCTGGCGAGGAGGTCCAAGTCTTCATTTGGTGAGGACGGTGCTAGATATGCTGAAAATGGCGATGTAGCGGGAGTCTGTGTTGAGGATGAAAGAGCGGCTCCATAGTGGTGGTCGTTCCAATTCGGGTCTCCATTGACCTCTCCTGCCAGATTGGACTCGAGAGGATAGTCCAGAGTCTCCTTATGGAAGCCTTGGAGAGGATAGTGGATTGCAGCCCCGTAACCTGGAAGTATGTCCATCTTGGCTCACGGACCGCTCACTGGACACTGGTACTGATAAGAAGTTCATGGGGGATAGACGGAGGGTAGGGGGTCTGTTTTATTGTCGACTGCAAAGAGCGAAGCAAGGAGAAGACAAGTATGCACGATGGATCATTACAAAGGAGCAATTGGAAGGTCGAGCGCGAAATTGAGTTGCCAGGTCCAAGGCAAGGTGGACGCGAAACCAGATAAGAAGGGCATTTACGCCGCCGACTTATCACACGACCCCTTGTCCAATGTCTGTCCACTGGTCCCTATCTCCTCCTCCGCTTTGGCCGCGGCTGAACTGGCTGTAATAATTAATTTAATAATAAGTCCAGCGTTTTCGTCTTGTTCAGCTGGCCGAAACGGAATAATTCACTCAGGGTATAAAGATGCTGCCCTCCATGACTTTCACAGCTGCACCAGCCAGCTCAATACTCTCAATCTTGCCCCGTTCTTTCACCACAACCTCAACCTTGATAAGGCTTCTCCTGCCCATCTCAACTCCCTGTACAAAGCTGTAATGATACGTCCCCGGATTTTCCTCCCGCAAAGCCAAGTATGCCGCCAACCCACATCCCGCAGAACCTGTCGCCGGATCCTCCCAGTTTCCTACCAATGACCGGGTCCGAATGACCTTACTTCCTGTCGGAGGATCCTCTACGTCCCGAACGAAGAAATAGGCAAGTACAAGGCCAGAGTTCCATCCTGGATCAAGATACTTGGAGTTCGCGATATGCTCGATGTTACCAGTAGCGATGTCGACCGCAGCAAGAGCCTCCAGCGAGGGAAGCTCGACGTGGATTTGAGCCATGCCATTGACCACGGACACGATGGGGAAACCGACTGCATCCTGCTCTTGCTCCCCGGAAGCGAAGAAAGGCGCCAGAGTTGGGTGGAAGCGTAGTAGTTTCTTGAGCGGGAACTTGGCCGCGTGAACGCGAACGTTGTGCGCGATTTTCGCCGCCACCACGCCTCCTTCGTCCTGTTGTTCCCCTGCTTGTCCCGCGATCGCCCGGATCGCGATCTCCCCGGACTTCGTGACGAGAGTGCTCACGGGCCGCTCTTCGTCTTTGTCCGGCGAGAGGTGTAGAAACCACGACGAGGCACCGATCGTCGGGTGTCCTGCAAACGGCACCTCGCTGTCCGCGGTGAAGATGTCGATCCGGCGCTTGCTTCCATCGTCTTGGTGGCTGTGGATGAAGATGGTCTCCGAAAGATTGAATTCCTTCGCAATCTGCTGTTTCTGACTCTGCGTCAGGGCCGGTTCACTCTTGTCTGGGAGGAACACCACCCCCAGAGGATTCCCGGCGTAAGGCTGGGTGGTGAAGACGTCGAGGGTGATGAATTTGAGTTGGGCCATGTTGGTACGGTCCGTAGTTCAAAAGGGAATGGACTTGATCTTAGGGGGGAACAGAAGTGTAGTGTCTCTTTATATGTAGGTCTCGCGGACGGGCTCTTTATGAGTCAACGAGGTTTATATCGTGAACCTGGAACCTGGAACCAATCAAGCCCTCCACCTTTATATTATTAAGAGTGCTCACTAGTACTTCGTACTTACTACCTTTAACAGCAAAGCGGCGCGCCCTTCCTTTGATCACTGGGACTTCTTATCAAAGCATATCTTCCATGGCCCCCAACGCAGAAAGGACGGTTAGCAATTGAGGAAATTCTGCTTTGGAGCAAAGAAAGTTTTGAGTCTGCCAAGTAAGATGGAGCGCTCTACATTGGGAGCAGTTACGCCTGTCGATCTTTGGATAATGAGTCATATTCCTTCGTCAATTATGTACGCTACATTATACAGTTTGCATGTCTACATGCAGGGTTCAGTTGATCGTAAGAGTCCTGCACAAATGCCAGAGTTCCGCTGTCGAAGTCATCGTTGTAAGATCAACAAAACGCCGACCTCCTTTACTCCGAGTCACTGTCAATTATAAAACCAGCTCTCATCCTTCTCCGAGACGGAGCTGTCACTGGCGCATCGTCATATTCATCATCCTGGCTGTCTGCACCATTCGATTTGGAGTGGCCAGCAACAGGAGCATCATCGGCCGTGAGCTGGCGGCCTCGACTGCCGAATGCGAAATCATCATCTAAGTCCATGTCATCACCAGCTGACGTAGGAGGCGTGTTTCCAACATCTTCATCGTCATGGCTAAGTGCAGTCTCTCCGTCTTGCGGCGACGGCGAGAGAGCAGCGTCGAGCATGGAAATTTCGTCAGCGTCAGTGTTATCGGCACTCTCTCTGCCCTCGGAACTGCCTCTTTGCCGCTTTCTTTCGGTGTCTGCATTCAAGACCTTAAGAGCATCGCTCTTTCGCTTCCGTCCTTTCCCTCTTCCTGCTTCATTGACAATATCGTTCACAGCTCCAGTGAGTAAGGCCGTCCGGACTCTCTCTGCTTGGGCGTGTCTCCGCTTTTCCTCAAGGAGAAAGAACTCTCGATCTGCCTCCTCATCGGTCTCTTCGTCGCTTGCATGGATGAAAAGGTCACTCTTGATCTTCGCTTGTCGAGCCAGTGAGTTCTTCAGGCGCGAACGACGACGCGCTTCGAGTATCTCTTCATCCTGCGGTTCGTCCTCATGGGTGTCCTGCTGCCTCTTTTTGCGCCTCTTTCTCAGTTCGTCGAGCGCACTGGATTTTGACCGAGGATTGGGCGGGAAAAGAGGCCCGTCAGGTACGTCCTCTCCTTCGGACTCGGACCCAAAATTGACGTCTAGTGTTGACTGGTAGTTGCTCTCCGCCCTCGTACTATCGTCCTTACGCCGAATTAACTGACGAGGGTCTTCGCCTTTGTACTCGGTCATAGGGCTGGAAAGGTAGGAGTCGATTGACTCCTTGGTATCTCGGAGGTCCTTTGAGGTCAGTGCAGAAGGAATAGCCCAGGAAGCTCCAGGAACATCCTCGGACCCCAGTCGTTCAAATCGGATCACCGTCATGAGGAGACGGAGCTTAGCATTTGAAAACATAGCTTGTTCGAATGATTCCTCATCAGGCTTCACCTCTGGTTGCACATTAGTCGCTTGTTCAAAGCAGGAGACAGGGCTAAGACATACTAATCATAGGGTTGCGAACGGTTGTCGCCAGATCAGACTCGGCCGTTCGCGCCTCTACTTGGGCCTCATAAGTCTCCCTCTCGTCCGCCGCGGAGCCCAAGACGCTGCTGATCCATTTAACCAAGTCTGTCTGCCCATCCATCATGAGCGCAGCTACTACTACCTCCAGTTGTTCTTCAGGTGTCGATGCTCTTGTGGTGTCGATCTGGAGTTCCGCGGGCGGTCTTCTCTGGGCCATCGTCTGCCTTTCATGCCCGTATTCCAGGTAGAAAACAGTTGAGTTAATCTTGCTGAAGAGCAACTCTGTTATCATTGCTGGACGCTCCTCGATCTTCTTGACTAGTTTCCTTATGATCTGCCGAACCAACTCTTCCCACTCCTTGAAGATGGGTTTGCTCGAATCGAGAGCACCCGGTCCTTTGATCATCCTGTAAAACAAATTGACTATATCGACTCGGAAGAGCAAGACGCTCATCTCTTGCTTAAATGCGATGCGGTAAAAGTAGCGATGTGCGCGTTTCAGTTGCTCAGCATCGAGCTCCCTGTAAAATTTGGTAAACGCGAGGAACGTATCGACGCATTTCTGATTGCAAAACTTGGCAGCAAAGCGATTGAAATCGAATTTACGCTCCTGCGACACTCTCGCAGCTTCTGCTAGTTCTTCTGCCTCGGAATCTTGTTCTTGATCAAGGGCCTGCTCATTGTCGTCATCCCCCGTCTGCTGCTCAGCACGTTTCTTACGTCGAGTCCGCCGACGAGAGCGCACTTGCATATCGGTGTTCTGCTTCGAATAGCGTTCCAGCATTCGCAAAAAGACGTGAACAAGCTCTGTGCAAGCATCCAAGTAGCCAAAATCTTGGTCCTTGAATCCACGAACGATGCCTAGGACTCGATCCAAGGTGGTCTCTTCGTAGAATATGCGACTTTGGATGTTTTCTGCGATCTCCTGATCCTCTTCTAGGGACGACAGAGCCATTTCCTGGACTGTCAATAGGACCTGAGTAAAGCAACGCATCTCCGCGTTGAGATCCTCCCAATCTTTATTGTCAAAACTGTACTGCATCGACCGATTTAGGAAGACAAACATCTCCTGGGTCAGGACGCTGGCCACGAGGCCAAAACTATCCGGTTGCAGTTCACTCGACTTTCCATTGTCCCGTTGATGCTGTTCCCTTAGGCGAACACGGCGTACGCGCTCCGCTTGAAGCAGCCAGCCTGCTGTGTAGAAAAACTGCCGCGTATTAATGTGCGTTACACGATCAGCTTCGCGCTCGATCGCTTTTCTCACGTGGGTAAAAAGTGGGTTGAACCCAGAGTCCAGGAACTCCTCCACAAACGTCCGCAAATTCTTGGATGCCGATAAGGAGAGATGGGTGGGTGTATTGAAATCATTGTTCGCATCTGAGTCATGTTTTCGGCGCATTTGAGGCTTATTCCACTTTTTACTCTGGTCCATCTTGAACAGCGTAGCCTGCCCGTCTTTGAGAACATCCTGCCCAGAGACTGTGGAAACCTTGGCATCGTCTCGTTTCACCCAAATCATAGTCCCAAACCGGCCATGCCGCGTAGGCGCATTTTTTGCATACTCTCTCTGCAAGGATGCTTCCTTCTGTAGAAGACCGCCGAGTTCGTCTGTCCGTTTGGCCTTTCTCTGCGCATCGTCCATAAACAATTTCTCTACATCAACTCCCTTGATGATGTGGAAGAGGATTTCAAGAAGCACGATATCTTGTAAGTTGAAGTCATCACCCATGTTGGAACACATGGTTAGGATAAGCGCAAACACGTCCTGCTGGTGAAAAGCGTTGATGGTTGCAGATCTTGACGTCTCTTCCTCGTCACCTTCCGCAGCAAGACGTGTATCGGGGGCTATCACAGCAACATTTCGGATCAGGTAGAGCATAAGTTTCAGGATTCCTTCATCTCGAGTGGTTCGCTCAGAACGGGGCATTGCCATGCTCGGAAGGCCAATTGAGATTATCGCTCGGAGCAGAGCTGAACTCCCACGGCTGAGAATTCCCCTCTTATATTGAACTTGTGCTTGTTGCAGATACGGGATATGACGATGGTGATTGACCGTCATTTCACTGTGCATTTCCAGTGGCCACGTTAGAGGAACCAGCAACTCCACTGCCGACCGTCAGCTGGCTGAAATATCATTCAAAATACTTCCTTTTGCTTACAGCACGCCAGCGCAACCCTGGACATGTATTTGCTGCTTTGATTGGAACTCGACCAAACGGAGAGAATGGGAAGCAGGTCGCCATTCACGAGATTCGCTTCTCCCAGACACCGGGCAACATCCATACGGTTGTTCTTCTCATCGTACAGTTTCAACCACCGCTTAATATCCCGCAGACACGCTAGGGCATCGTCTCCGAGAACGTAGCGACTAGCATCTTCGCCATTGAATCCTCCCAACTGTCATGATATCAGACACGATTCACAGGCGCAAGCCAACCATCCGCAGGAAGGGGGGGGCAGGAGGGGGCACTTACCGCCGTGACGAGACTGTACACGTAGGCACGGACATCTGGGTCAATGACCTGAACAGTCTGACCCAGGAGCAGACCGTCTTCGTCCATGTTGGCCGGGTTTCCAGGCGCATTCAATATACCTGAGCAACTTGCTTGTCGTCATCGCCGAAAGGACTGTTATCGGGGCGACGCGCCGCGGCGCGTTTAACGCGTCCTTGTTCGGCCTCGGATCAAGTGGAGTTGCCGAGACAAAATACTACCGATCATAACCGATGACGCTGGGGAAACACGTGCAATCGGACCGCGGTCCTGGACAATTGAATTGTCCTCGGCTTGGAGGACAGACATTGTGATTTGTTGCGATCCCGATTTTCTTGTTGCTACAAGCAATTCTGCAGCCCTCTTCTTCAGTCCTCACATTGACCTTGTTGAATCCCAGCACTATGTTTGCGTCCTCACTCAGAAGAGCAGTCTGCCGCGGTGGCCCCGCCGTGGCATCTAGGGCTTTTAGCTCCTCTTCCCCGACATGCGCTGCGGATATCAAGACGCTGGGTGTTCTAGGAGCGGGCCAGATGGTAAGCTTCGCCTGGTAATGCATTCGTCGTCCGATCCAGTATCTCTGATTGTAATTAGGGTCTCGGAATTGCCCTAGTTGCCGCCAGCAAGGCCCAAGTCCCCGTCATCCTGGTCGATAGTTCGCAGGCTTCTCTTGATAAGGGTCTCAAGTTTGCCGGTAAGGCAGGAATTGTCGTCTCCAGCAGCTGTTGAATGAATATATGGAACACATAAATAAATAACATTGAACGGACATTGACGTTTACTCTCTCTCTCTCTCTCTCTCTCTCTCCAGACAAGCTTCTCGAGAAGGATGTTGCCAAAGAACGTATCACCCGTGAAGCAGCAGATGCCACTCGCGCTCGCATCACACCCAGTCTGACGCTTGACGACTTCAGCTCCGTGGATATCGTGATCGAAGCGGTCCCCGAAATCCCAGAATTGAAGACCTCTATCTTCTCCAAGCTCGCCCAGATTGCTCCGAAACACGCAATCCTCTCTACGAATACCTCCTCCATCCCCATCACGAAAATCGCCGCAGCCACCACGACGGACCCGAAGGATCTGCAGGCCCCGTCTCGGGTCATCTCGACTCATTTTATGAATCCCGTCCCCGTCCAGAAGGGTGTCGAGATCATCGCCGGCTTGCAGACGTCCAAGGAGACGATCGACACGGCCGTCGCCTTTGTGCAGCGTATGGGCAAGATCGCTTCCGTCTCCGCTGATTCTCCTGGCTTCCTGGCCAACCGAATTCTAATGCCCTACATTAACGAGGCTGTGATCTGTCTTGAGACTGGCGTCGGGGGCCGTGAGGATATTGACAACATCATGAAGAATGGGACGAATGTGCCCATGGGCCCTTTGACGTTGGCGGATTTCATCGGACTCGATACTTGCCTGGCGATCATGAATGTTTTGCACCAGGAGACGGGCGACAGCAAGTACCGGCCTTCCGGTCTCCTAAAGAGGATGGTCGACGCCGGTTGGCTGGGTAAGAAAACTGGGAAGGGTTTCTACGATTACTGATTTCGATGTAGAATGGACTGAAGAAAAAAAAAGCTTTCACCTTAACTTTTTTTTTTATCATGATTTCCATGCTTCTATAGTGCGAGCGAACATTTCATACACGCTTATTACTGCAGACAATACCTATATATATTCAGCAAAGAAAAAAAAAAGTCATTGGCAAGCAACCTCCAAGTATATTCATTCAGCGGATATATAGCTGGACCTATAGACTCGGAATATGACTAGTATACGACTATCTTGTCTAACGCGAGCTCGTTTTTGGCCGAGTTGCTTGGGCGGCAGGGGTCCAATGGCAGAAGCAGAACAGTACATTCCCGGCCCTTACCTACCCGTAGGGACCACTTCCTTTCAAGCATGGGCAAAGATCGACTCCTCTGCATCATCCCCACTGCTGATAAGTTGCAGTCGATACTTCTCGAGCATGCTTGCTCTCTCCGCAACGACCTGATCAAACCATATCCGGTCGTAAACAAGTTCCTGCACGAGGGATCGTAGTGCAAACTTCGACGGCCTCTCCTCACCATCGTTCGTGGACGGGAAGGGCCGAATCAACGCCGCGCCCCTGGATGCTCCATTTCGCTCTTGTTCGGAAACCTGTCGTCGGACACGCGATTGTAGCTTTCCGATCAACGAGTTTGCCCTTGCCCTATCGATCTGCTGACGGGAAAGGAACGTCAGTGCCTGCTCTCTCTGTCTGCTCAGCAGGCGAAGCTGTTGCAGCCTGTTAGCTTCAGCCAGGTAAGCTCGCATGATCTTTATGCGCTCGTCAATAAAGAGAGGCTGACAACTGTCCTTGGCAGAAGAAGATTCTGCTTCTGGCTGCTTCTGGGGATCCGTGGAGATCTCCGAAGAACGTTGTCGTTGATCTTCCCCCGCATCTTGTGCTGGTGTCCCCTCTGCGTATTCCAGTGCAGCGATGATGTACTCGAAAGTAGGCTCGGTCGCGCCCTGGCCACCTTCAGCGAGTTCAAACTCGACGGGGATACAGGGACATGGCGCAGTATGATCCCACTGCTTGCCACAATTGTAGCTTTCAAAAAGTTAGTCTTACCTGGTTGAACGGAGAGTCAGCTGGAGGGATAGAACTTTACCAGAATTCCGCCCTGCATCTGCATGTCATATGGTAGCACCCAGCTGTCAATTCAATGAGGGCATGGCAACGGTAGCACCTCTGCCATTGTTGGCATCGTGCCTCCTCCAGAACTGCATCGTCGGAGACACATTCTCCCAGGTGAAACTTGCTGCGGCAACTCGAGCAGATCAACGTCTTGCACCACGGACATCTCTGTGATACGGTCCCGGCTCTCAAGTACTCCGGTGAGATCCACTCACTGCACTCTTGGGAGGGGCAGTACCAGCGGTCGGCGTGTGGCGTGGAATATTCCTGCGCCTTCCTCAGGTAATGTTGCGACTCCTCCCAGGAAAGAGCGGGGAGGATATTTTCCAGGGGGATCTCGGAAGAGCAGCAGCGAGGAGGGAAAGATGATTCACTTTCAATGGCCATGTGCGCCAACCTGCTGACGCATGCGCAGCAGTACCGATGTCGACAATCAAGCGACACCAACTGCTCTGCGGCCACTTCACTGCGGCAGCTTATACATTCCCTTGGATAAATCACAGTCGTTAGTTCCAAAAGCATTCTATCGAAGTTGCTTTTCAGGATGCTCACTCTGCTAAGTATCTAGCGGGCGTCGCTGAACCAACGCTAGAGAACTCCGCGCTCTTCACGTATCGTTCTCTGCGAGTAGATTCTCTCAAAATACTCTTGACAACAGTCGGCAAGCTAATAGTGGGAGCTTTGACTAATTCTGGAGGACACCGATGTTGAAGCCACTGTTTGATGTCGACATGAATCGTCTTCGTCTCCTTGAACACAGGGAGACGTGGCCATTCCTTTAGACGGCCACTAGATGAAGCGGTATTAACGGATGCGAATGACGATGACATTGCCAATATATATAGATGACACTTTAGCAATGGAGACCGAGAGAATAGAATCGTAAACCCGAACTCGGTAGAAGTATATACGAGCAAGACTCGAACAATGCAGTACGAAGTGTAGGAAGAAGAGCAGTTGGAAATTTGTACGGACGCCTGGAGATGCCTATTAACATAACATCATCGACGTCGGTATGACAGTGGCATTCAACTTTAGAAGCGGTGCCTTTGAAGAGTGTAGTTCCGGTACGGTACCATGGTATCGTAGAGCAACCTTGGAACTCATCGGCAATAACAACCGTGGATCGAAAGCTAGGCATCAGGCAGCGGGAGCAAAGAATCGCACTGAGTAGTCCCCTTTGCCCAAAACTGCTGGCTCGCCCCCGCTGGATCATGGCTAAGTTGGCACAAGGCTGTCGGGCGTTCTTGGGACGTGAGTGCCACAGCAGATGTGGCAGTGTTTCAAGACAGGCTAACTAGCTATTAAATATGAGCCTAGTCAATAGACGGCCCAAGGATTCCAGTTCAGAGCGCAAGGGCTCCGCCAGTCGAGATATGGAATAAGAGGGTCATTGTCAGATCGAGGACAAGCAGATCTTTGAAGCATTTTCACGGAGGTCTCAGCATCAAATCTCTCTCTGCATTTTCAATTCCATTTATCTGTGGCATACTCGAACTTCACAGAGCCTCTCTGTGCGAAAGAGAAGCCAAAAATTAGGGGTATCACCAGAAAGTAGCAATATATACCGACTGAAAAAAGAACCAGTAGCCGCCCAGTATGAACTCCATCCATGTCAACCAAAACTCCTCGCCACGAAAGGCCTCGTGACTAAGCAGGGAAATAATAAGAAAAAGAAAATATGCCTCACGATGCATGAGAAAACTTTCTAGCAGCCCAGGCTGAGCCATGCTCTTGGTACTCTTGGCGAGTGAGGGCGACCTTCCTTAGCTCTTCCTTATTTGTAGCGAAGCGAGATGCGCCCAGCCAAGTATAACGGATTGGGCTAATCCAAAACTGTTACCACAAGCGCACCATTGCAAGAACATAGAATGGTAGAAATAGAACTTACTCTGCCGGGCGTTTGACTCTCACTGCACATTCCGCAGAAGCAATCTGACGTAGTTCCACCTCCCTGGCGTAAACGGGATATTAGTTTACTGGTGCAAAGAAGGCCAGTTGCTTGGGATATCTTCTTACAATCTTTCTATGAATCCTGGAAACAGGCAGTTCCCCCCGACGACCAAAACATTGGCTAAGAACGCGGGATGCAACCCTGTTGGCAAAATAGATAGACTCTGGAGGATAATGTCCGGTATCCCAGCCTGTCTCATGCCGATGTCACTAGGCGTGAACAATATCTCTGGGACGGTGAAACGTTCATTGCCAAGGACCAGGACATCTTCCGGTTGCACATCACCATGGCTACTAGACAGTATGCCCTTCCTTTTCTTCGCATTTTGGAGAGGATCATGCGGACGCAAGTATCCTTTCTTGTCCGCGTTCGGGTCAGGAAGGACATATTCGGCGACGATCCCTTCGCCCAGTTCCGCCTGGCCGCGCTTTCGATTGCCTTTCCACGTTCGTTCCATGTCGCTGGCGAAGCTGTTGCTCACGAAGCAGGCGGCTTCTTTGACCTCATTCATCACGTACGTCTCATCCACCATGTTGTATTGCCTCATTGACACGATCTCTTTAAGATAATTCGTGAGATGCTTGCCACCGATGTCGAGTCTGCGAATCGCACGCTGGAGAGGTTGGCCCTTGTAGATCGGTGTGACCGTTGTGTGGGAATAACCGGAATCAACGACAAGTAAGCATTCCGCCGGGGAAACAGTTGAGTCCGATGCTTGCACGACTGGGTCGCCAAATAAAGAGTGTATCTCATTCCACGCGTTGAATGCCGGCCCTACGTGATGACAACGGCATATTCGGATCAGCCCATCATAACCAGAGAACGAGAGGAATATCCTTACCTATGGACCTCAGGTAACCTCCGAATCCCCATTCTTCCATAACAATCTCATCCGCATTCTTCTGCAATGCAGGCAGCGCATTCGGTGCTTCCGTAAGCACGAGCGTCGTCTCCTCCGGATTCTTGATCAGGAGATTTGAATTTCGGACCGTCTTCTCATCGAAAAAGGAATGCTCCCAGATAGCCCTTTGCGCTTCCCAATTCACGATGTATCCCTTCTCCATGGGGCGACGGAACGTCACCTCATTCCAGTCGGTGACGTGCGTCTGAAGTTGTGAACCGAGAAAGACTCGATTTCCACGTGTCTTCGCGACGGCGTTCGGTATGGTGGTGCAGGAGGAGAGGGCCTTTGCTTCATCGTCTGCAGGCGTGGAATCTAGTGCATATCCAGCTTTCAGTGTGTAGGAGCCATTGTCGAGGACGAAAGTTTTCTCCGGCAAGGACTGCTGGGTGACCGCAGAAGCTTTAGCGGAGGCGCGTTGTTTTGCTGTCCCTATTTTCGGCATGGTTCTTCTTTTCTTTTGTTGTAGAATGGGAAAAAGTGCAATTCTCAGATTGACATTTTCCGTTGGACACACAAAATTGGCCACTCTCGCCGTTCGCTGCGATATTGTCTGAAGTTGTTGTCGGAGCGGATTCTTCGAGACCTCGGCCGCGGCCTACGTCACGAATCGGGGATATAGGGCAAATTATTAGGGCTGCGGCACTAGTGCCACGCTGGTTACTACAGAACAGCTACTGGTGATAAGGCGACTTTCGAACACAGAGCATATTCTTTATAGCTGTTGCAAATAGCTAAAGGAGCCAAAGCCATAGCCACCTCATGATAAATCTAAACTGAGCGAGCATTTGCAGCGCTATACGTCTTACTCCGTTTTCGCTAACGCCTCCCGTCTCCCAGTGCTGTTCGGGTCGAAATATGGCCTTTCTCCAATACTAACGGCTCTCTGTCCGGATCTGGCACCAAGATGAGCATAATCTGCTGTCGCGGTGTGATAGACGCTTCGGTTATCCCAAATGGCTATAGTTAACCGCAGTCAGCGAAGTTGTCCACACGGTAATTGGCTCCGACTAAGTCTTACCCAAGTCGTTGGCATCCTGCCACCGGAAGCGCACTTGCAGGTCGTGATTCTCGACGATCAAAGTCACAAACCAGTCAAGTAAATGCTTGCTCTCCTCCTCCGTCACATCATTGACTTTTTCCACATGGCTTCCAACGGCGAAAACGCTCTTCCAGCCCGTAACCGGATTGGTCCGGATGACGGGATGAATGGCTCTGAGTTCGTCCCCAACATTGTCAGGAGAACCCCGAGGCGCGGTATACAGCGCAAATTCATTCTCCTTTGCCGCCTTGTTAAATCCAGGCTGTGCGTATGTGGCAGTCAGGCCATCCAGGAACTTCTGATACGGTTCTGAGATGCGGTCGTAGACCTCATACCCAGAAGCCCAGAGGGTATCTGTAAGTTCTTGTGAGCAGAGAATCATAGGTAGCATAAGTCTAACACCTCACGAATGCTTACCACCACCAGTCTTGGGAAGCTCGGTCAGACGCAAGATGGCATAGTCGCTTGGCACCGGTTCAAAGGTGATATCGCTGTGCCAGCCTCTCCGTTGAGTCTGCTTTTTATTGAAAAAAGTATTCTTGTATAGCTTCTCTTGCTGCTTGGAGCTAATGACGCTGATCTCATCGTCCTTTCCTCCAAATTCGCGTCCCGAGTTCGTGATAGGATGGATGTGCAAGCTCGAAGAGCTTGGCTTTCCGGAAAGCTCACCGAGACGTTGGGCCAATTCCTTTTGCAGGGTGTTGTCCAGGTCATCCTGCTTGCGGAAGAAGACGACCCCACGTTGAGACACTGCCAGCCTTTGAATCAGCTATGTACCGTAAGATGCTACTTCGGTAGTACTTTATGCGGCAGGATGGAATGATGGCTTGTGCGTTGCTTACCAGTGATGGCTAGATCGCGAAGTAGCTCATCAGAGTTCGGAGCACGCAGCCATTCTTTAAGATTGACTTTCGGGAACTCCCTGCCAATTATAGGGGTAACGTCAAAGGACTCAAATGAGTCCAAGACACCCTTCAACTTCAATGGCTCCCTCAGAAAGGCCTTAGGAGCGGGCTTCGTCGCTTCTGCGACATCGGTGGTGGTTTCGGCAGAGATACTTGGGGCCATGGTTCGTTTTCAATGAAATATGTACGAGATTTGACGTGTTCAATAACCTGCTTGGTAACGACTGCCAGTAAATATTTAGACCGATCTAGTAGAGATATACCCTTTTATAGATGTGAGTTTCCTGGGACTGGGAATGACTGACGCCTTCCAGATAGGCCATGACGAATATCCTTCCGATAAAGGCGCTTGATAATCTCCGCGCGTAACCCCTCGTCTTTAGACGAGTATATCGGCGATGTCCCTCTTCGGGTCCCTTATCACCAAGGGGAAAGCTCACGACGTGACGGGTTCCAGTGTGGTTTTCTCGGTGATAACGCCACCAACTAGCGGAGCTACTTCCATGTCAAGCGATTAACTCGCACACCAAGAATTATTTGCAATAATGCCCCTCCCTCGTGCAATATCTCTGGGTTTCCCATCGTGTTTAGGACTTCCAGGTCCGCGAGAGTGGTTGGATGGATGGATGCATGAATGAGATGATACGGATTGCCGATTACGCCATGTCCGGCAAACTGTCTTCAGTCGACCAGCGAGGAGTAGAGATTGCTTACATTAGTCTTGGGCATTATTTTATCAACTTCCCAACCCAAAATTTGAGTAGAAAAGCGGGGTAATTATGAAGATTGCTATTCTGGCAGGAAGTGTATGGACAAGAAGGCCTGGTGACTGGGTCGGGCATCGCTGAGCCGTCAGGATGCTTGGACTCGACAGTGTTCTTGCCCCTATTCCCTTGCAAACAGATCCTTTCACTTGTGAAGGAATTGGTCTGTTCTCTGCTCCAGTCTGTTATTACCCAAGCTGGTTTGGATAGTAGAATGATTCAATGGTAGCTTCACTAATGGCCCAGCTCTGATCACCCATGGACGTCCAATTCAACTCCTCGCCTTGATAGAAAGTGCATCTACAAGAGAGATTGTCACTGACTCGAGTGGAAAGTACCAGTATGCTATAGTGCTGCCTAAAAAACTAAACCACTTGACCTCAGGACAATATCAGCGGAGATCGTTAATTCTACGGTCCTGTCCACAGGTCCATATGGCGCAGTTCTCTCCATGCTAGAGACTGTCACATGGAATCATGACATCGACTGCGGTTCAATGCAAAGAGTAACTGTTCTAAAAAAAAGCCACAGTTCAATGGGTTCCTGCGTGTCCACTTGTGTCTTCATAGTGGCTTCTTGCTCTTTTTACCGTACGCTGCAGGCCCTGGCACAAATTGCCTGGGCCGATGGGAGAGCTTGCCCATTAGGACTATATGCTGGTTATCGGTGACACGTAATGCGAGGCTACACTCCTCATATATCCATCCTCCATACATGCCATGGTTATAGGCAGAGAAGCTAGAGCCCAAGGCTGGCCACCTGGGCAGGCGTTATCCAAAGTCCCTTGTAAGAAACGCTCCCGAGAATGGGTGGCTGATGTTGTCAATCCTGTCAGTTGAAAGACCAGTAAGTATTATTTAGAAGCCAACGACTGCTGCCGATGACCAGCAAAGACGACAAAGTAATAGTAGAAGATGCAAAGGACGAAGAGAGCAGAAGCAGAGTCGGGCAGTGACAGTTGACCAATACGGCGTAGCCGATGTCGCGGATGACCTTGAAAACCCTAATCTGTAGAACTTTTTCAATTGGCCGAAAATTGAATTGTTCTCCCCGCAGACAGGAACAATTTCAAGTGAACAAAATCGGGATTAACGACGTCCAGCGTCATCAAACTAGGACAGCGTCAGCTCCTCTGAAGATTATACAACTAGTGGATGTTGAGATAGAGCGACACAGCTACACATCATGTCGAAACGCCTCTCTATCCTGATCGCAACAACCCTCGAGCTTTCGCAGCAGTTCCAAAACACACTCTCCTCCCCTCCCTCCTCCGCAGTGCCGGAATCTTCTCCCAAGGACGTCGATGCCTTGTCCCTCTTATCCGCGTCTTCAACAATGTTGAAGTCACAAGTTACAAAGCTTTCGCTTTTGGCGATAACCACGCCCTTCACTCCGTCGGCTCTCTCATCGGTCCTTTCGGCTCTAAATGACTCCGTTCTCCCCTCCCTCCTAACGGCGGCACTCCTTGTTACTCCGAACGCGTACACCAAGGCGTTTCATTCTGAGGTCGTGATTCTGGTGAATTCGACGCTGAAGGAGCTTTTTGCGCTCGTCGAGGAGGTCAGGGCAATCGCGGAGAAGAAAGACAAGGCCAAGACCGAAAGTCCAAAACGTGCCGAGAGTGAACTGTCTCAGTCGGAGAAGGAGGTTGTCACGCTCGCTACCGGACGCGTGTGGGAGTCTTGTGATACCTTGATCGACGTGTCTGGGAAAGGTGTCATAGGCTTTGTCGTGCGCCGCGTCGAGGAGTGGAGAAATCTCGTACGAGACGCGGTGGAAGAGATCGAAGAGTGGGACCCCGAGGAGGACGGAGATGATTTCTTAGACAACTTTGGAGGCGATGGTCAAAATAGCGAAGTTGGTGAGACGGATGACTCGATGCCCCATGAAGACCGAGATGAGGAAGAGACAGCTGCCCTGCACGAGCAGAAGAAGTCCACCATTCGCCTCCTTAAACCAGTCGTACAAGTCTTCTCAGCTATCATTCAGAACCGTCTCAAAAATTCTAGCAATGCTAGCCCTCCATCACGTTCAGCCGTTGAGAGGCTAGAGTCACTAATGCTAAACCTCCAGGAGATACCAGGCTATGTGGATGAAGCCGCCGGGGCGTTATACGACGCGAATTTGGAAAATTCCGCTCGATACTTGCGAAAGACGAGGGCCTGTGCCACAGAAGCTATAGATTCGGTGGCCTTTTCTTTTAATACGCCTTCAGATGACAAGTTCACGGTCTGGTCGAAGACATGGTTGAAAGTCGTGGACGAAGTGGGCCGGTCAATCGACGAAGCGGCAGAGAAAAGAAGGCCGGGCAAATGATTACGCATGTTGTGAACTGTTTTACGACTTCAAGGCATCTGGTACAACCGAAATGATACCGGTGATATCCAGAAAACCTAATAATAATAACTTGAAGCTTAGTAGTTACATGAGCTAAACCCGCCGCTGGAGATTTTTTTGATTCAGGAAAAGTATCCCCGGCGAGATTGTATAGACGCATGAAATACGGCGAACTTTTTTGTTAAGGTCTAAGCAGGGTAAGAGATGGGTAGGCATATAAGAGGCTGATCACTTCGCCACCTCCAAAGCATTCTTCTCCGCGATGGCCAAGTCTCACGGCATCGTATTGCAGAAGAACCTACGCAGGTAGGTTTGTTCTCACGTTTCCCACTCAAGAAGTTCGTTTTCAGGGATCCTATTTTTTAGCCATTCTAGAACTGCATCGGTCCCTTTTGAAACGATTTGCCATCTGGGAACCTTAAACATATTGCCGGCAACTTCAAATCTCTTCAAGGCCGATCCACCGGCCCAGTTTTTGCTGAAACCTTCAGCACGCAGGAGACCGATTTTTGGAGGGAGAGAACTGATATTGTTGTTGCTCACGTCGAGAACTTGGAGACCCTGCACAGCTTCAAATTCCAGACTGTTAATCTGATTGTCGGCTGCGAGGAAAGTTAACAACTTTGGATAGTTTTGCCGAAGAAAAGGAAGAGCCCCTGTTAGACGATTGTAAGATACGTCAAGGAAGGTGAGACAAGGGGCTGACAGCTTCGTAGTGAAGGACTCGAGAGACTTCAGGTTTGTAGCAGCCAGGTTGAGAGTTCGTAGATTGGGAAGCGTCAGGGCCGGAGTGAGAAGCGTAGCATCATCTAGCGGATTGTTTGAGAGGTCGAGATCTGTCAAGCCGGCCGCCAGCATGCTGAGGGCCGGAGTCGGAAAGCTGCGGAGTTCGTTGTGGCGTAAATACAAACATCTGATATCCTGAGAAATTACGGGTTCAAGATTGCACGCGTCCACTTCCTTCAGGTCAGTGTACGACAGGTCGAGTACGCCACCAGATTTTACCTGCCAACCGGTCGACTCTGTTTGGGTTTCAGGCGCGAGAGTGAACTGCGTTGCCACAGAACCCTCGTCATCCGTTTCCAGGGTCTCTGGTTGGCAGCGATTCCTTAGGTCATGCTTTAGATCTTCTGTACCCATATTCAGAAATTTTCGTTCCCGGATGGGGTTGTTGGCAATTCGGAACATGGCGAGGCTATCCATTAGCCCGATCTTTTCATCCAATCTCGAGATCCCGTTGCCGGAAAAATCGACGTGCTTGATATTTTTCAGCTCGATGAACCCTGGAGGAAGATCTGAAATGCTATTGTCTTCCGCTGATAAAGTCAGGAGAGCCTGCCAAGAGGATACGTCTGGCAGTCTTTCGATACGATTAAAGGATATTGACAGAGTTTGCAAACAGGGAAATTCAAGATTCTCATCTTCAGAGAAAGCTTCCAATGAATTGCCGGAGACGTCAAGAGTCTGCAAGTTCGGGAACTGTCGTACGGCAGTTGGTATCAGGGTCCCCTGTAACCTGTTCTTCGCAGCATATAATTCTCTCAAGGGAAGACTGCTCAAAGCTTGAAGTGGCAGAGTCACAATTTCATTTTCGGCAACGTTCAGCACCTTCAAGGAAGTCAACTCTGCCAAAGTCTCGGGAAGTTCTGTAACAGAGTTGCCGTGAAGGTCCAGAACTTCAAGGCTACTGAGACGGTTAATTGTAGAATTAAATGAGCCCTGTAAGTTGTTGCTTGCCAACTTCAGGTCAGTGAGGGAACTGATTTCGGTCACAACCGCGATATCATCCATACTCAGCCGGTTATTCGACAAGTTCAAAGTGTGCAGTCGCTGTAGGCTTCTGAATCCTGGGGGAAGAGAGTGCAGTAGGTTTCGGTGAAGGTCCAGCACTTCCAGCCCTCCAAACTGGTTGCCTCTTGCGTCCACATCCGGATCCAACACGTCAGGACCGACATCAGGGAAGGCATTATCAGGCAGCTCTGCTATTTCATTGTCCGCGGCGATCAACTTGACGAGATCTACGCTTTCATACCAGTCGGTACCGGAGTTCGGATCAAAGTCGTACATGGTCATCACTTCGTCTGGGAGTTCCTTCAGGGCCATCGCGGCAATGTTAAGATAGCCCGAAGTCCGCGCGGTTCCTATTCGCGTTCGAAGCAGATCCTTTGTTTGATGTTCTTTCGGTCGCTGATTGAATGGATCGTCGGTATCAATGTTCTCCCAAGGGTTAATAAATCCAGACTGCGAAGTAGCTTCCTTCGATGCTTTCCGTGCAGCTTTAGCTTTCGCAATTGTTTCCCGCAATGCGTTTGAAGACTTGGAGGCTTTCCGTGTTTCGGCTGCGGCGCTGTCCACCGAAACTGGAGAAGGTCTCGAAACAGTAGACGCCGAAGGAGAGCTAGCGTTTGATAAAACGCCAGGTCGTTGCCTTGTCTTCTTGACAGTGAGAGCCTGGTGCGGAGAACCCACATCCGATTCAGATGGTTCCTTGAATGCCTTGCCCAAGGCAGGGCGACCTTCTGTTGTTCTGACACTAGGGCTCTTGGCCCCGTCGTACCTCATTTTCCTTGAAGGTAGAGTTTCGGATCTTTTCAAAGATGTAGTATCAGCATTTGGCGAGAGCACATCCGACCCAGAACTTGTTCGCGAAATTGGCTGCTTCAACCTCGACGGACTTTTGGCGGAGGTGAAAGATCGTTGGCTTGTCGACGTATGATTTGGTGCCAAGGACGGTCCAATCGACATGCGTGACCTCGACGGTAAGCGCATGGTAGATGGAGTTGGAGGGAGCGTATCGGCTCCGTTATATTGGCTAGATGAGGCCCTAGATGGTGACCCAGACCGACTAGTCACTACTGACGAGGTACGAGAAGGAGTGCGTATTGGGCTGGTTGAATTGAAGAATGCATCCAGTTTCTTCACAGATCCAGGCGACGGTGGAATCTGGGATATGGTCTCAATGGTCCGTTCTGACAAAGATGGCCGCACGACTCTCGCACGGCCTCGCGCCTCCACTCCCTGTTCATCGTATGCAGTCTCAAACTCTGGGTCTCCCTCAATAATTGTTTCTCTGGAGCTTGTTCGCACGTAGAACGTATCGTTTCCATTTTGCCCACCACTTTTAGGTTTGATCGGGGAAGGGATCTGGGGGAGCGGCGGCTTTTTGAACTCCGTCTCTTCAGACGGCCGCCGCAGTCTCTTTAGGTTGAGACCAGGGTCAGCGCGGAGTCGTTCCCGAGACGGAGAGGGCTTCAAGGATCTGGTAGTAGTCGATGTTGGTACCGGCAACCGGGAAGCTAATCGTGGAATGCCAGTGGGCGCTCGACGGGGTGTTTTTGGTTCTCTATCCATTGCTAAAGTGGTGGAAAGGGGCCTATAATATCATACCGGGTGAACCGGAGGGGAAGCACGCTTAGTTTCAAATGTGACACGAAAAAGGTAAAGTAAGGATTTGGCGCCGATTGAGCAGCCTCATATGAGCCAGACAAAGAAACCAGATGCTTGCCGGGATGGTTGAATAGGATTGAATAAGGAGGATTGGGGCCGTCAATAATTATTATTTCTCTGCGGAAGCGCCAGAGGGATGAGGCCAAACGGGGAAACTATTGGTCTGCACACGCTCAGTTTCCAGAACTGTCTATCCCCCATGCACTCAGACAGTGTTGGTATCCTACTAGTACACAGGTCACCTTGAAGGTGATCCTATTTTATTTTCAACAGCAATCCTGCAAGTTTCTTGCCCTCCCAGCGGAAGAAAGTGAAAGTGACCCAGCATTAATTAATTAATATTATTCATTATTATTATTTGCCCGTCAACGCTGAACAATAAGTCATGTGATGCTCGTTGCCGGAACAACTCGTGCTAACCCATATTGGGAATGGCGCCGCTCGTGACACGCAAGGGGCCCTCACGTGCGGGGAACAGCGGGCCATTTCCAGTTGGGGAATGGCTGGAACCTCCCGAGTCAACCTCCCGACTTAACCTCCCCAGCGCATCTCCCAGCCTCCTCGCCTCGCCTCTCTTCGGGGCCATCAGCGCCTACGTCTGCTCCTCCTCCCTCACAACTTCTTTCACTCACCATCCTCATGGTTCTCTTCTTTCAAGCCTTCTTAACGAACATCCTTTTGACCTGCGCGGTGCAGTGCAGAATAATCAAGCGATTGTCTCACCCCGAAGTGACGCATACAGTCCTTACACGTTATCAGTGATAAGTCGTCAATCGCTACATCACATAAGCAACCCAAACTGGCGTGACAACAACACACTGCCAACACAACAACATAACACAGTCAATTGTTCTCGTCCCAAAAGAATACTTCCAAGAGTCGCTTCCTTTGGTTTACGCTTTATCGTATTTGCCTGCTTTTGTTCTACTTGACGTGTTGGGCCAATTCAACTTCCCTGCAAGTTACATTGAGATTACAAACACCCCGTTGAGGTCCAGTATGCGCCCTGTTGTTACTACCTTTCTTTATTGTTTCCCATTGTTGCAATCGCACTGATCCTTTCAATTCAGCGAGTCTCAAATTCTCCCTTACGCCACCTGCTACTACCAAACCACAATGTCTCCAGAAACCGAATCTCAGTCTTCGGAAGGCTCTCTAGCCCCTCCGGTTGAGATCCCTGGACCAACCGTTTCAATTCATCATGCGAGCCTTTCTGTGTCGCCAGAACCAAGTGCAACACCTAGAAGCCGCGCCTCACAGCCTGATAAGACGAGGTTCCTTTCTCCACCACCGTTGTCACCTTCAGATATGACTCCACCTCCATCGTCTCAACCCCGTGAGGCGCGTGATCGACGATCGCGGTCCCGATCGGGGCCGTATCTGGAGCCTCCACCGGACATGGAGAAGACGTTGTGCGCTGCGTATGGCGCCTCTGAGAACCTCCCGACTGTGGAAGAGATAGACAATGCGGATGAATCCCGCCTTCGGTCCATTGCCAAGGACCTTCTTAGCGTAACGCAGGAGGCTCGGATGTCGGCCCTACATTTTAAATTGCAGAACAGTCTACTCTCCTTTGCCAGTAATGAGGCTGTCAAACGTGCGGAAGTCGAACACCAACTGGCGAGGAGAGAAGTGGAAATCCTTCAGAGCTCAGAGTACCGCAGCCGTCATCGCTCTCCCGAATCCAAGCCTGCACAGCCTGAGCTGAATAGCGAGCTAGAAGCTGCAGTGAGGCGCAATTACGAACTTGAGAAGGAAAATTCAGTTCTCAGCCGCAGGCTCCGCCGTGCTAAGAAGCTCATTGAGGAAGAGAAGGAGAAGTCTGACTTGCTGAAGGAGGAGATAGGTCTGCTGAAAAAGCGCATTATGGAAAACCGGGAGCATCTGTCTCAGATGCTCGAGCATAATTTGTTGTCACCTAGTTCGCAAGCGGGTTCTCAGACTCCCAAGAGAAATACGGTATCTCAATACCCAGATGGCGCAGGCGCTCACCTGAGCCGAGGTGAAAGCCACGATCCGTTTGCTGCTCTTCTCGCTGCAGACAAAGTTCTCAATAGAGAATCTGCAAGCGTTTCATCGACTCCCAATCAGCAACGTGCCGAAAGGCAGAGACCTGGCGGCCATGTTCGCGGTTCACACTCATTCTCTTCGCTTCCCATTACTCCTGTACGATCCAGAGCAGAGATGCGGTATCTCACTCCAGTTGGAAACTCACGCGGCGACGGTCGCGTGAACTTCCCTGGCTCCCAAGAGCGTGACAGGCGTGACAGTGACAGCACGATATCGGTGTCAGATGTTGATGAGGTCGTCGCTGACAGAGATTTACCTGTTTCTCAGGCCAGCAGTCTTGCAACAAGCATGCTTCGCCGCAGTACCGCCGTTGATCGTAAAGAGAGTCACGCTGAATCAATTGTTCCGAGGTCAAGCACCCTACTGCAAAGCAAACTTTTTGGTCAAGTGAAAAAGGCCAATGTTGAACACTTCGCCGCCAATCTTAAGCGTAAAGCAAGTTTCGAGGGTCATTCAGTCTCTGCGAAGAAGTCCAAGGCGACAGACAGTGCGGGGCTCGGTATCGACATGTGGAGCAGCGTCTCTCGTGCATAATTGACCCTTTGCACAAACCCACTTACACTACGCATTTTCGAGTCCTGGAAGGGCCAGTTTATTGTATTGGGGGCTATCCTAGCCTGCTTCTCTTATTATTTCCTCATTTTTTTTTTTTTCCTTCTTGACCTACTTCACTTTCTGCGGTTCTTTCTCTTGAGCAATTATGAATGATGAAATGTATATGACTTGAGAGCGGAAAGGTGTTTAGGTGTGGCTTTTGTCCTGACTGTTTCGATTTTGTCCAGCAGCTATTGAGAGCCCTGGACTGGAGAAGCTACTGCTAGTAGTACCCTTTAAGGCATTTTTAGATGAAAAAATGGAAGCAGTTTGGCAGCTGATCAAGGTTTCAGTAACTAGTATATAGACTGTAGTCATCTGTAAAACGAATAACTATCTGGGCAACCATCAAAAGCGACAGTCGCCTAATCCGGTAAGGGGTAGGGCTCGCTAAGCGAGGCGGTGTGCGGCTCTGCAGGGTTGACCGCCCACACCAAAAAAGTTCCACTCCGATATTCTTTGGACGACCAGCAACAACCGCCGACGACGACGACGACGACGACGACAACAACCAGGGACTTGGTCACCATCCGTCACAATGGTGCGTTATATGGCTACCCCATTATTTGATTCTACGGAGAAGAACTTGGAAGCTTCTTCGTTTTCGATTGCTGGCCAATGGTGACATTGATGCTGATTTCAACTTCGATGATATATAGGCGATCGTCCACAACAATCAGATCCAGAAGCACCGTGAGTGAACCAGTTACGAGGGCGATGACTCGGCAGTTGGAATTCCGCTCGTTAATGGTGGTCATGCAAGTCGAAGGGAATTCATGAACTAACAGCAAATCGTTCGATGTAGACTTCCACAAGGACTGGCAGAGACGTGTGCGCGTGCACTTCGACCAGGTATGCTTTTCCCGAAGACCTCAATACCCTCCCACCGACCGCCATCAGCAACGATTAGTTCGGTCGTGTTCGATGCTCGAGAAGACAAATTGTTTTTTTCGTTTCTGCATTGGTGGCTGTGTGATGGGGGCTGACGAAGAGATTTTTTTTTTTGTTCGAAAATAATAGCCTGGCCGTAAGCACCGCCGTCGTGAGGCCCGTCTCGCAAAGGCCGCTGCTGTTGCTCCCCGTCCGGTTGACAAGCTGCGCCCGGTTGTGCGATCCCCTACCATCAAGTACAACCGCCGTGTTCGCGCCGGCCGTGGTTTCACTCTTGCTGAGCTGAAGGTAAATTGATGCCTCTCTCCGAACAAAATACAATTTTCCAACCATGCGCGATCTTCGTTATGATTTTTTTTTTTTCATTCATGCACATTGTCCTAGTTGGAATTGAGCTTTTTGGGGCTTGGAGACTTTCGTGGTTGCGATTTTGTGGCTTACATGGATTTTTCCTCGGTTCTTTTTTTTTAGGAAGCTGGTATCCCCAAGAAGCTCGCCCCTACCATCGGTATCGCCGTTGACCACCGCCGTGTGAACTACTCCAAGGAGTCTCTCGTCGCCAATGTTGCTCGTCTGAAGGACTACAAAGCTCGTCTCATCCTCTTCCCCCGCAAGAGCGGCCAGTTCAAGAAGCTCGACTCGAGCGCTGAAGAGGTCAACGCCGCCAAGGCCGCCTTCGCCGCCGAGGGCAAGACGGAGGGCTACGCCACCAAGGTCGGCGCCACCTTCCCCATCAAGAGCTCTCCTGCCGACCAGGCCATCTCCTACGTCAAGCGCGACGACCTGCCCAAGGGTGAAGAGGCTGCATACCGCCGGCTCCGGGATTCCCGTAGCGAAGCCCGCTACGCTGGTGTCCGGGAGAAGAGGGCTAAGGCTAAGGCTGACGAGGAGGCTGCTGCCAAGAAATAAATGTGATGGTTGTTCTCGCGTAAATGATGATATCGGGTCAGTTTTAAAGACGGGAAATTTATTTCTGTACGGTGGCATGGCATTGGCGCCTCTTGTTTCCTTTTTTCTCTTGCCCTCCCTCTTATTATCCTTAAAAGAACTACTTTCCGAAATTTCTCGAAATGCAAATGTCACTGCCTGATGTCCCGTATACGAATATCGTCTGTCGGGTTTGATGTTGGATTCCTATCTGTGCACGTCCAAGTTAATACTGGTGTGTATGTCAAAACTTGCCGTTCAGTGCTGTGGTAACACCGCGAGTTTCCATTTGGCTACCTAGCTTTGTAGTGTCGGGGATGTTACAGACTGTAATGCAAGGTTCTCCAATGCCTTGTCTGCTCTAGCACTCTAATGCCATGCTCGGAAATGGTGAGATACATGCTTTTTGCATGCATTGCACCCTAGACTACTCCTGACAATAATATGTGCGTTGAATGCTGACTAGAGATATGTACAAAGCATTCCAGGCAAGTCTACCTAGGTACATACCAACCTCGTAAGACGAAACAGTATACAACCATCATGGTTCATAAATCTGGCTGCCAACCCACTTCGCTGCTCGAACGCCTTGTCCCTGAAGACGGGTCACCTAGCATCATCACCGAACAGAACGCCTAGAACTCCTCCTATAGCTCGCATGACTGCATCTGTATTGGCATCTCTTACCGCATCATCTGCGCTGGGAGCTCCCTTCTCACTGAGTAACGCATGAAACAGCTTCTTTATTTCCTGTTCGATCTTCCGCCCGGACGCTCCGGTACGACTCGAGGGCGCCAAGATGCTGATTTCGGGTCGCAGCTGTGCATCTCCAGTCCATCCATCGAGGATGATCGGGCACGAGAGGAGTACCTTGGGTGATTTGTCTTTTCCACTTAAGGCGAAGAGCGCGTTAGTTCGCTCGAGGTGTGGCAGCAAAAGTTCCGGGTTGGTTATTGTTGAGAGTCCTGAGGATATTCTGCTATGACTGCTTCGACGGCTGACTCCCTTGTTCTCAGAATGGAACGGCCTTGTACGAGACGGCATCAGCTCCGGATATTTACTCTCTATCTTTGCCCAGACTTGTGCACGATGCGTCGCCGCTTCCCAATAGCGATTGATGCCCCAGCAGAGAGTCGATATGTCAAGCTTCAGAAGAGGATCTGCTAATCTAGAGTCGATCCAGTTCTGGAGAACTTCTGGGATGTCGCCGAGGCCATTATATCTGGTATCTGGCGATAGGGATACGGAAACTAGTGATTGCGTTTCGGGATTGGTTTCGTAGGTAACAGTAACACTGTACAAACTTCGAGGCCAAGGAGGCGGTGCGGACAATGTTAGTTCGTGGCTTTCTGTCAATCCATCAGGCTTCGATGCGGAGGCCCGGCTCGACTGTGCCGAGAGTCTCAAGGGCGCAAAGACCGTAAGAAAGGGCAGGGTCTGGGAGGAATCTGGGAGAGCAAACGGGTTAACTGGAGAAGGGGATGAGTGTCGTGTTGCCGCCGGCGGCGCTTTTGAAGAGAAAGGGAGTAAGTATGATATTAGCGAAGATAAAGGTAGATTGTTCGAACGAGGTGCTGGAGGTCCGTAGGTCGAATCCTCGGATGCGAATGGCAAGCTGTCAGGGAGGTCAGTTGACAAGAGATCCATAGCAGCTCAACATCTATTCAACGTACATAAGCTTGTTAAGCCCCTCTATATCAAGAGGTTCATCGTGCACATCTGGGCTGTCAAATTTGTCGACCCAGGTTTCCAATTCCGCGATGTCTTTTTTGAGCTGATCTAACTCTGCGGAAAGCTCTCCTTTCAGTTTTCGTTTCTTCACAATTGACTCAGGAACTAACTCCTGCTCCACTGCGAATTTCTCTATAGTCAAGTCATCCACTTCACCTGTGAGACCAGGAGAACCGCCCAAAGCTAACGGACTTGGCCGAATATCCTCGACAGTCCGCCGTCTTATTCGTCTCCTTGCGCTAGGGCTGCTGCTCAGCGGTCCCATTGGCCGTTCTAGTGGCTGTTCCAACCCCAGTTGAGTGGGTGTAGGAGGGAGTTCGGGTTCTTCGACTCCCTCAAAGAGAGAAGGACGATTTAAACTCCCTCCCTCCTCGGTCTCGGCCGTCATTGAACTCAGCGCTGGTGCTAGCTGGCCAATTGGGGAATTCTCTTCGCGTGCACGCTGCGGTACATCCTGGCGCAGTGTCGCTGGTGACCCGAATGCCAGATCTGAAGGGAGGATTTTCCTCGACACTCTTTTTGGAGGGGCAGCAAATGCTTGAATGCCACTCGACCCTCTCTGAGGAGATAACAGAGAACTGCCTCCAGAGAGTCTTGTCCCTCTTACGGGACTTGGTATTGACGTCAAAGACGGCCTAAGAGCCTTTCTGTCACGTAGACCAAAACCCCTCTCATCGACTTGTCCGTGAGAGCCTCTGCTCGCAGGTCTTACGGGACTTCTTGATAGCGACCGACCAATTTCGCGCGCTGGTGTTCCGGAACGAGACTGCGACGCGTCGATACCAGCGCCGTCGTTGGTTTTGCGCCGCTTGGGAGGGGAGGAAAACATCCTTTCGAGAGGGCATGCAGAGGACAGTCAAAAACAACCAGACTCCCCGCGGGTTCGTAAATCATGAGAGTCGTCTTGGAAGGAGGAGATTTGGCAGATTTGGCAGACAACAGCGCCAGAACCCGTGGAATGAGCCGTGATGCTCTGCGAGGATATCCGCCGATTCAGGCACCGTGGCGGAGTGTTTGCCTCGTTTGCACAATGACATAATACCGCCGGGGCTTTTCTCGTGGTCATCGAGCAAACCTCCGATCTTCAAAGAAGTTTACGACGGACGACAACACTGGACTCTCACCTTTCCCCGCCTACTTCTGCCGTATGGAGGGCCTCGCCACGACTGCACGAAACTCCCTCCATCGAGGGAACGTGTGCCTACTCTGTTCTCGTCGAGCTTCCTCGCCTGTCTCTAAGACACCTCGATTTCAGCCACCGATCTCCGTGAGGCGATATGCCTTCCGCCCGACTGTCCCTCGGCTAGAAGAAGCCCATAGGTCAGCGGCAGCGGTGGATGGACAAGGCCCTCTTAGACGATCAGATTCTACTCAGACACACCAAGAGTACCCACTATCCGGCTACTATCTCGACATTCTCAATTCTCGTTCCCCTTACAAGCGCCAACCCACTACCCCGCGACCGACGGTCGAAGCTGCAACTATAGCGCGGGATGTAGCGGAGAATAAACCGACATCCACACCCTCAGCTACCGTTCAACCGCAATCGCCACGAGAAAGGATGGCCATTGTGTTTGGAAGCCGTCTCAATTCCCCGGGGTATAAGTCCTCACGCTACCACCCCGAAGAGTTGCCTTGGAAGACCGTAAATGGAGTGGCGATCCCCCCGCGGCCAGAGGAGCCTGATAACTGTTGCATGAGTGGCTGCGTGCACTGCGTATGGGACGATTACCGTGATGCGATGGAAGACTGGGCCGTCAGGCTGGACAAAGCTAGGGCCAAATCAGATGTGGTTGCCGGCCCAAGACCGGTCGACAGTGCTAGTCAGTCCATGGATGACGATGGCGGTGGTAGTGAGACGAACTGGACTCTCCCAAGCGCTACGGACAATCTCTTCGCGGACATACCGGTTGGTATCCGGGAGTTCATGAAAACGGAGAAGGTTCTCCGCCAGAGGAAGCTGGATCAGGACGCCTCCACATGAGTTGCCACTTTCCCCTCTTTTCTTTGGGGGGGGGGGAGGGAACTTACATCTACGCCTTGTTCGCATTTAGCGTTCTTGAGAGAAATTTTGTTGATACCTAGAGCTAGACCTAGATGGTGTATATATTTACTTGGCTTTATAGAGTACATACTCGCAACGATGAGATGCATGACCTGCGGGACTCCGTCTCACAGAATTTAGACCATTGATCTGATCCACTGAAGACGAATACAGCGTCAACTCCCTCCTGGAAATCCTCTCTCTGCTCAAGAATACTCTACCTAGGTACCTAGTAGTTCTGCGTTCATCCTCAACTAGATACCTAGGTATTATTATAATACAGGTAACAATAATACATAAATACCGCTAACTCAAATGAAGTAGGCGGCGAATTCAGCGGAACACTTTTACTGCCGGCGGGAAAAGCCTCATCTTTCCATAAGTACGATGAACTTTAGATTGAAGTCAACGACAGACAGGCTGGACTGTCAGCGCAATGTCCACGTGGAAAGGCGAAGCAGATGTCATCCTGAACAGAGCGAACGTCGCCTTGGCACGCAGCCAACGGCTCGTGGCATCCTGGCTCCCGCCCAAGACGGCCGCTGATGAATCGGCGAATTCCAAGTCAGAGGAAGAGTTGCGGAAAGAAGAGGACGAGATTTTCACGGCCGTTCCTGAGAGGTGTGTTGGTTGCCATTTACCTTTTTTTTTTTCGGTTGGAGCTGCAATTTTAACAGAATGCTCCTAGACTCGGACTCGGCGCCCCCCTACCTTCCAAAGAAGCAGACGGGAGCTGGAACCGCAGCGAGCTCGACTCCAACGAGAAACTACGGAAGCAGCTCCTGGGTAGGAATTATCAGAAATTGAGCAAAAAGCAAGCGTCACCGTCCGTAGCGGATAACGCGACGGCAAAGAGGGAGCGAAAGGAAGAAAAAGGAAAAGATGACGATGATGATGATGACATCGACGAAGGGCGAACGTCCATAATCGGTAAGAAGAGGAAGAAAGCTGATACTACCGCTCCTCGACTTGAGAAGGATGATAATGTCTCGTCTGATGAGACTCGTACTTCTGTCCCTCCGGATGGGGCTGTTGAGGAAGTAGAATCGATGACAGCAACAGCCACAGCCACAGCGACCACAACTCGCGCGCCGCCGTCTTCAAAAAGGAATAAAAGGGCGACGAGTTTTCTAGATGAAATATTGGCCGATAGGGGGAAGAAAAAGAAGAAAAAGAGGTGAATCTCAGTTCACGCCTATAGCATGAACTTATCTACAGTAAATATAGCCGATCAACGCAAAAAAGTTGTATTCGAATTATGTAGATAGGTATGATGTGAATCCAATGCCTCTACCCTTGCCATTCTATTGGAACACTGGCTCTCGCTCCGTCGCTCCATCAACAGCCAAGGACCATAGGGTATATAAGTGGTGTTATTAACATACACAAAATTAAAATAAAGTAAAATAAAAATGCAGGCCCGGCTTTTCTAACAGTGACACGTCCATCGCCAAAAACAAAAAAAAGGAAGGGGGAAAAGAGAAAGAAAGAACCCGCTCCAGTCGCCACTGCCGGTTCTGAACTGGAGATTGATAGTCACAGGGGCCCAACTTAACCGGGGCGCATAACCACAAAAAAAGAGAGGGATTAATTAGAGATAAAAAGTACCAAAGAAAATTATGCTGTCTCGAATCCAGGTACTTGGGAGGCCCATCGCCAAGTGGCCCCACTCGTATGACCAGGGAAACAGATACCCACTGTCCAAGGCAAAGCTTTCCTTCGCCGTAGGTTACCAATAATATGTTCAGATTCCCATCTTGCATGAAGAGAAGGGAGCTTCCTCCACAAACAAGGCGCGTTCCATGGACTTCCACGACATCAGTAGTTGCTCCGTTGTCGGCATCGCGAGCATACGTAAAGGCGTATGCCATCGTCCACGAAATTGCCGGGTTGAATGACCTCCATCTGTAGGAAGATGCTAATTCATATGCATATATAGTCCTCCCTAATTTCATATTTTCTAATTGGTCAACATAGAACGCTCCGTTCGCGGGGGAAACAAAATGCTAGAGTGAGGCGCGAGGTATGTCGTACCATGGACTAGGGAACGAGAAAGGGCAACCCGTTAGTCCAATCGCCTTCGCTTTCGATCTTCACTTGTCGCGCGCTCATCTTCTGTCCTCTCGGTAGGGTTCAACAGAGAGTGGACATTGCTGGCCATGCTCGATCGTCTCGTCGCCGGCAAAGAAGATTCTTGCCGAACAAGCTTCGATCCACCAAGACTCCATCCATTATCCACGTTGAAAATCGGAGGAGCCGTATCTGTGGAGAGAGGCGGAGTGGCATGACGGGAATTGCTCTGGAAACGTCGCGGTGCACCCATTTCATACCGGGCTAGGACATCTTGGACCTGTTGATCGCCGGAAGTCGGCGTCCGGTGCGGAGGTGACGGAGGCCAATGGGATACGGGATTCCCGGCCGCATTAGATGAAAAGGGAGAGCTCCCTGCCGGTGGCCAACCATGTTGACGAATATCTGCAGATGTGTGCCGTCGGCCCATATTGGATCCTGGAGGGGAAGAGACAGTAGAAAGGGGATGAGGTAACTGCTGCGGCTGAGAAGCAATCGGCGGGATTGGCGGTCGGCCATAATTGGGGGAAGAATTCGCAGCCCCTATCGAGCCGTAACGACGAGGAGTGATGGCAAAGTGCGGAGGAACAGGAGGGCGGATGACGTTCGGTCTGGAGATATCCGCGACCGAGGGTCGATGGCTATCATCCTGCGGGACTTGGCGCGGAGAAAGAGGTGGACCAGGGTCGATAGATACGCTGGCCAAATAGGGTTGTCGCACTGGTAATAGCGATTCATGAGGGATCTCAAGCGCCCGCACACTATCGAGGTGCCTCTCAATTTCCCTTTGCATATCACACACTGCCGCCGAGTCAGCTTTCACTCCAGAAAGAAATCTCCCGAAAGATAAGAGACAAAGCCAATTGAATCAACTCACCATCACGGTAGAGCGGACCTTCGCGGTCCGGTATCAAAGCCGAAAGGAAGTGTGTTATCGAGTGAGTCCACTACCTTTGAGTTGAGCAACAGCCTAGACAATATGGGCATACAACGACAAAAAGCAACTCGACTTACGTGGAAGCATCTGGTGAGACTTTCTGCCATAACTTGGCACTTGGAGGAAAGCGCCAGATTTCCCTCCTCCGCTCGCACCAATCGATTGTGCATGTCATGTAACGAATACTCCAGATTGGCCAGGCGCACATCAGTAGCATCCGAGACGGGTTCGGCAGGAGTGCCGGGTTGAGATGCGGTAGTTTTATGGCCTGCAAACGAGTCGCGGTGGATAAGAGCGTGTCTGGACGCTCGTCGCTTGATCTCCCTTAATCCGACAAGATCGCCCCTTTTGAAGTTGCCATTTCCATGCTTGAATTCCCAGAGCGCGGAGTCCGGAGATCCGGTGTGGAATACGTCGCTTACTATGGTGACCTGTCAGCGCGGGAACGGTCGTCCCCTTTGGAGGAGATCATAGTAGTAGTAAGAGAAAGCGCGGTACCTTTGTGGAACCCGTACATGTTGAGCTGGCGCACAAATGAGGAGATGTTCGTATGTTTAAAATATTGACTAGAATGAAAAAGGTCAGCGAAGACCGTCAGGAAAGAAGAGAAGAGAAGAGGACGAGAGAATTCGAGACGTACGCTAAGACTTTGGAAAACTCGGACGTTGGGGACATGACAAAGCTATCATTTGTACCGGACCAGGATATCAGGTGTTGGATGGTCGGGTCTTCCAGCATACTGTTGTTTATTGATTGATAATTAGTGGCAGTCGCGACCAGGCAGAGAGGAAGGCGGGATGGGTGAGAGGTACTTGTAAAGTTTGTGAATGAATGCCGTCTGTACAACTTTAGGCTGCTGAGCTGCCGCAGCAGCTCCGACAGCCTGGGCAGCAATAGCATTGCTGTTCGACTGCCCTGATTCCGCCGACCCATTCGTCGTAGCGGTTATATTGGCTCGATCGCTGGACGAGCCGGGATGTGCGGAGGTCGATGTTGTCGCAGTCGCGGGGCCGGAGGCAGGCGGGGTGGCCTCTAGATGGCCTCGTGGTGACTGACGGGGGGATGCCATGGTCGAGGAGGAGAGGACGGGAAGGTCGCGCGTGCTCCCGGAGACATCTGCAGCTCCGGGCAAGCCCCTTCGCGGCGGCGGATCAGCAAGACTGCTCATGGCGCAAGAGGGAGAGCAGTGATTATACGGTACAGGAAGTAGATAAGTAGAAAAGGGGAGTCGACGAGGACAAAAAGGAAAAGTCGAGGGGGAGAAAAGGGTCCGTCAAAAACTCCGCCGCGGGACCCCGCAAGGGATTCGCAGATGGAATAATACTCAATAGGGATGACTGGACCAGCTGGCCGGAAGCTGGGGCAAGGGTTTTCGATTAAGCCAAATTATCGCGAATCCGTATAGCCCAGATAGCGCCCGATCAATGCCCGCAGATTCGCACGTCCGCAGTCATTGCGAAGGGGTTTCCCCTTCACACGCAGTATCCACACGAGTCTAGAGGGCGAGTGTGATCGGTCAGTCTGGAAGGTCCGTGGTCCGGGGAATTTCTTATCGGAATCGTAGGGGCGAAAAAGGGGGTAGTAGAGGTAACGGTGGAATCAAGGTAGGATGGAGAGTGAAGAAAGGCAAGTAACCGTTGCGGCGATAGAAGAGATAATAAAAAAGTAATTAGAAAAAAAAAAAATCAGAAGGGGAACAGGGCACGAAAGTAAAAAAAAAAAAAAATCTACCAGCCAAAGAAACGGCGGGTCGATAAACGATCGGCTCTGCTTGATCCGCACGGCATATTGGATGGATTATTATTAGCAGGGAGAGATCTCAGACCGGTCGAGAAGCTTTGCGATGGCAGAAGGGCCAACGGGAACGCGGGAAGAGCCGGTCGTCAGCACTGTTGGTCGCGCATGAACAGAGCCTTGTCTGACGCTGCGAAGGGCGAAAGGCGAAAGGCGAGAGGCGAAAGAGAGCAGAAGACGCTGATGGGGGAGAAGGCAGTGCAAGGCTCAGCTCCCATGACAGACAGATGACAGACAGCTCCCACGGCTTGCAGCATCCAATCCAACGCTGTTTCATCCGTCATCGCTGTCGTTTCCCTTTCCTTAATTCAACCTGAGACGGTGGTTTCAGCTGGTCCGTCCATTCACTGCCCTACGCTCTCCAGAGTCCAGACAACCATATCCGCCTTCTACAGAGAGACAGTACCTACTACCTACTATGGTAGTAAGAGCCGACCCCACCGAATCCCCTCTTTGCCATGGGCGTCGCCATCATGCCTGAATATCCAGATCAGCATCTGTTGGACGCTCTGTCCACATCCTTCAACGCATTGAAGACAAAGCAGGCCCGACGATCTGTGTACGGATGGCCCTTGCATGCATGCCATTTCATAGTGCATTACCCGCTGATCTACACCCCAGGTATCAGCAGCTGCTAAAACACCTTCGTCCTGATGAGTGGCGCGAGGTGCGAACATATGCAGACACACATCTCCAGTGTGACATCCTGGGCTTGCTGCCTCTGGAAATTGTGGTCTTGATTGCTCAGTATCTCACTGTTTCAGAAATCATTGTTCTTCGAAGAGTACTGCTTCACACATATATTTTATCGCTTGTGTCCCCACACCCCCTCCAAGTGGGGTTGTTGCACTAACTGGTTGATTCTCTGTCCAAGGTCTCCAAGCGCTGGAATACATTGCTATCATCTCCAGTCATCTACTCCTCTGTACTTCATATACCCTGGGGAGATGATGATCTACCTCCTCTGGAACGTCACGCCCGCGTCTGTCGCCACGTCCAACGAAGAGTGATGCTAGAAAGAGGACTACCCGTCACCAAATCCTTCTACCCAACTCCTCAAGTTCCAAATCCTCCAGCTCGAGTGGGGTTTGACTACTATAATGGAAGATGTGCTTGGGTAGAACTGGCTTCGGATGGCCGGGGCACAGGAATCGCTGTCCGTTGTCTACGATCCGGCGAGGTGCGTCTCTTCCGTACGGAAAACCGAGAGTCGGTCTCTGGTGTCCGCCTCTCCGACACCATAGTTGCTACAGTCACTATGCGAGGGTAAGCAAGCATCCATCCCCTTGACTACATCCCCTGTTTGATCCTCTTTTCTTTCCTTTTTTTCCGTTTGCTCTCCAAAACCTAACTGGGATGGGAACTTCTCTGTTTCCCGCCACCATTTCAACAAAAGACACTGCCATGTGTGGAATCATCACACCGAAGAGCATGCCTCCTTCCGTTTACCTTCCGTACGCTATGATTTCTTCGTCGTGAACAAGCACCAGATTGCTTTCTGCTTCAACAACTCTGTCGCGGTCTGGGACTTCGAGTCCCGACGTACCACGTGGACATTTCCCGTGGACCCCGGCATGGTGTTCATGGCATTGTCCTCCAGCTCGAACAGTCTCATCACCGTTCATCTCCGCAACAGGGACAACGGAAGTTACCCCCTCCGCGTCCCCAGTGTGCAAGCACATCTCGAGGTGGCCAGGTATTCGCTCAACAAGGAGCCCAGCCAAACTGACAGTCTTTCCTCTTCCCAGCCAGAAGTATCAAAGGAGTACCTGAATCTCCCTCTGGATAACACCTGGGTCGTGGACCGTTTCGAACGACACCTGAAAACCATGTCCTGGTGCAGCAACAGGACCGAAGCCCTGGGACTCCGCTCGCTGGAATCCAAGAGCTCTGCCCGCATGGTGCCCCCGAGCCATCTCATTTTCGTATTCCATGATATGGCCCGCGATCAGATCGCGCTGCACGCCGACGACTGGCACTCCCGGAGAATGACGTGTGTTGCTCCCAATCTCTTCTACTATGTCGACGGTGGTGATGACGAATGGCCTCACGTCTGCATCTCTAACCCCAAGGCGGTGGATTCGCTCCGGCCCGCTGAGGCCATGCGCATAGAGGGGCCGCCCGTGCATGGTCCGTTAAGTGCCCCAGCGCACCTGCTGTACGGAGATGAGGACTTTGTTTTGGTGGTGAACACCATCGGGCTCGAAGTATGGTGCTTTGACGAGGCAATTCGTCCGCCGGGTGCCATCCTCCTGCGCGACAATTCGCAGTGACAAAGAGGGTCTGATTTCTTACAATGTCGCCTCGAAAAGTATCATTATCAAGCATACGTAATCAAAAGTTATTGTCTAAAGGACCGCGATGTATTCTATGAATAATGCTGAAGAGAGAGAAAGGCAAACGTACATACGTGCGCCTTCTAAGCAAAAAACGATTCACCATGATAGAATTAAAGACGGGTTAGTAAAGAGGTCGCAGCAGTAAGGACTCGCACCAAGTCTCACTTTGGCAAGCTTTCCAAAAAAAAAAAAAAAAGAGAAAGAAGGAAAATAGTCCAGGGTCGGCATCTTCCGTCAGTGCCTTACAAAAGAAATTCGCTCCCCGACACTGCCATGATAGTAGAACGAAATAGATCGCAGCTGCTTTCGCGCAGCTTAGATACCCAGGGTGAACTCGACTCCGACGTCAATATCGCGGGCCATCTTAACCACCTTCGAGAATTGCACAGATTTCTCTGCGGCATTCTGAAGGTCCTCAATAGAGAAGATCTTGAGGCCGGAGTCATTAATCTGAGAGACAAGAGATCAAGTTAGCGCAAAGCGTCTTGCATTATAACCAGTTGCTCTATGCAATTTATCATACCAATTGGTGGGCTTGTTCCACGTTTGTACCTTGCAGACGGGCCACAATAGGTGTACGGAGATTCATCTCATGCACAACGTTGATCAAACCTTGAGCGATAGCATCGCATCTGACAATGCCACCGAAGATGTTGACGAAGACGGCAGTAACCTTCGGATCGCTGGTAATGAGCTCGAAAGCGGACCTAATTGCAGAAGGAGTGGCACCACCTCCGACGTCGAGAAAGTTGGCAGGGTTCCCTCCGTTAAGTTTGATGATATCCATAGTGGCCATGGCCAGACCCGCACCGTTGACTGCATCGTAGTTAGTACTAGAACGAAACGACAGGTTTACATCGGTCCTTACCCAAGCATCCAATGTCACCGTCGAGCTTGATGAAGTTCAATCCATGCCTGTATCGAATATTAGAACTCGTCTTTTCTGTATGTGCGTACGTCCAAAGAAAGTATAGCTCAGGGGGTCCATACTCCGCAGCCTTAACTTCATCGGGATCCTCCTGCGTGGTGTCTCTCCATGAGAAGATCTCCTTCTGTCTGAACTCGGCATTATCATCGAAGTTCAACTTGGCATCCATGGCCAAGACCTGGTGGTCCGACGTCTCCGACAAAGGGTTGATTTCAATTTGCGTGGCATCTTTCTCCAAGAAGAGCCTGTACAGATTCTGAATCGTAGACTTCGCTTCCTCGATACACTGCTCCGAAAAGCCCAACTCGGTGGCAATTCCGCGAGCGATCTCGTCCGTCACGCCAACCTTCATATCGATTGGGGTAGTGATGATAGCATCAGGGGCCTCCTTAGCAACAGTCTCGATGTCCATACCACCTTGAGACGAGCTGACAATGATGGGGCACTGCTTCTGGCGGTCCATAAGGACAGCTAGATAGAACTCACGTCGAGCGAACTTGCGCTCGCAAATGAGTACTGCATTGCAAGGGCGGCCACGAGCCCCGGTTTGCTTCGTGATCAAATTGCGTCCGATCATCTGGCCGGCGAACATCTTCGCCTCGGTGGGCCTGGGGTCTCACTCAGTCAACAAAGCAAGGAGAGATATCGGGGATCACGAATTGCGTCCAACTCACGAGTAGATCACCCGGACGCCACCCTTGAGACCATTGTCGAAAGTTCCTTTGCCACGACCACCTGCAAGGACCTGCGCCTTGACGACCATATCACTGTCATTGGTACCTGATGATGGTGTCAGTACTCCGCGAGTCGGGTCGGAAACAACGGATCAGTAGTAGTACTAATGGACTTGGCAACGCTTTCGGCTTCCTCCGCGGAGTGGGCCACTTCGCCCTTCGGAACTCCAACCCCATACTTTTGAATAGCAAGTTTATTAGCCATGGTATTCCCTTGAGGATGGCAGACTCGGCTGTTTTCGGGAGTCTTTGCACTCACGGATGTAAGTAGTTTGGCGGATCGGTATTCGTGGATTGCAAGGTTTCTCTTTTGCTGAGCGAAGCGGCTTTGCATGGATGACTCCTAAACAACGTAAGGAGACGGAAAGACACTTTCATCAGCAGTCCGGATGAGAAAGATCGACTCGGGATTTTCTCACTCACCGAGGCTGCTCGGATGGCCGTTGTGACCGGCTTGCTGCGCGCGAACCTAAACATTCTGAGGAAGCAGTGTCGTCGAGGAGAAGAGAAAGTCTAGAAAGGAGTCAAATGGTCCAAGACCGAAGAAGAGAAGGAAAAAAGGTTAAAAAAAAAAGGTATGCGTGGTTGCAAAGACAGGAGTTGCCGATAAGGGGAGTGGCAGATGGTGTTGCTCTCGAGCTAACGAACAACACGTGATATAATCACAAAGCAAGGTTGCAGCAGTCAACTCACAAACGAAGTGAGCAGTTTCCAAGGTAAATAACAATCTGGACAATATCATACGGAGTATAGACCATAGGGATAGACCACTTCACCACTTCGCCACCATCAATTGTAGGGAATTGAGCTCGTCATGTCTCCGTACGGTTGTGTTGGCCGCGAGTTCGGGAGTACGACCTGTCTTACTACCTAGGTACGAGAGTAGTATCTACCTAGGTACCTAGGTAGTAGGTACTCAGGTGCGGAGTACCATTCTATTACTTTATACAACAGAGCTACCACATCGCTGTCAGAGTCAAGTTCACAGTGAATTGGCCGACGAGCTTCGAGTCTACAGTTCAGAATAGAAATGCCCATATTATTATTGAGGCTTGACTCTGTTTCCCAGAGAACGAGTTCATGGACGGCTCGTGCCGGGAAGGAAGCCGGCAGTTCTGGCGAATCCGAACAGCCTCTATTAGTACTCATTGGAGTCTATCCGGAGTCCACGGATGGAAAACTCCTGCGTGCGTCGCCTAGTCTCGGCAATCCGGCTTAACATATGTAGCAAGTTCTAGAGGTCGAATTCTCTAAGAGTCTGCAATTGGCAGGCTGCTAGACTTTAACGCTCAGTTCAAGGGCTCGAAATTGTATTGGCCGACTGGAAGATCCATATTCTCCATACGCATGCATGAGTTCTAAAAATGCCTTTCTTCTAATAATTCTCCAACGGCCTTCTCCCCACCATTTTCGCAGCTCCAGTCCTTCTAATGACACATGGAGATTCCTGCGACCTTGTGTTGAGATCGTTTTCGGGAGAATTTGAAACATCAAAATTCAAGCACATATCCTTGTCGACGTACTGCCCTTCTCGATCTCGCCATTGAGCGGGGCTATGATAGAACACCCTGCTCAATACGATGGTGGCTCCATGCTCATTGAAACAGCATGTCGGATACCAGTGAGACACCCAGGCACCTGAGACTCCCTGGGGATGATGGGTATCGCACACCAACCATCGAGGATGCGGAAATGGCCCTCTCCGGACATGACGGGGACCCCGAACTGCCGTACCCGTCGATGAGGATACGTCAGGTCCACACTTCGGCCCTGGAATCATTGCACGACCCGACCTTTCGACCCGCGGGAGATGTCGACAAAAGACGCCTGGACGCCTCGGGGCAGTACTCGGGCTTCCCGCGGAGGTCAAGTGATTCGTCGACCATCCGAGATCTCACCTGGAAGCAGCGTATCCGCCATGTTACGTGGGCCTTTTTCACGCTGACGATGGCCACAGGAGGAATCGCAAATGCCTTGCATGCCGGTAAGTCTCAATGGATAGGTATACTGTTGGCTCTCAGGCAAGCAGATTAACCTGTTAAATCAGTCCCCTTTAGATTCCGAGGTCTAGAGACTATTGGAGTGGTTGTTTTCTTGTTAAACATCGTTCTTTATATCGGCATTTGGTGCCTTCTGATCATGAGGTTTTGCTTGTATCCTTATACCTTCAGAGCATCCTTCGTGCATCCGACAGAATCCTTGTTCGTGCCTGCGGCCGTAGTGTCATTTGGTACGATCTTGATTAATATTTCTCAATATGGACCCTCGCAAACAGGGGTTTGGCTTTCTCACACTGTAGAGATACTTTTCTGGATTGATGCTGCCCTTGCTCTTATCTTTTCTGCTGGGATATATCTTCTTCTGTATGGCAAACCGCAACTCTCATATTTTGCATAGTGCGCTCTGAACTTGCTTCCTTAATACTAATCCGGCTATATAGGTGGTCCACGCAGTCCTTCACTATTGCCCAGATGACACCGGTCTGGATTTTTCCGGTCTATCCTTTGTTGATAATTGCGCCTCATGCTGGCGTTCTCAGCGCGGAGCTGGAACCTTCGCGCTCTTTGACAATACTCATTGGTGGTTCCACTATCCAAGGGATCGGATTCCTGATGTCTCTGATGGTCTATTCGGCTTTCATCTACCGCTTGATGACGCAGAAGCTCCCGAAGGAGAACGTCCGGCCTGCTATGTTTGTCTCCGTTGGGCCCAGCGCGTTTACTGCATCCGGCATCGTGAACATGGCTGCGGACGCAAAGCGAGTATTTCCCCCCGATTTCATGGAAAACGGACCCCTGGCAGCAGATGTATTAAGAGTCGTGGTCGATTTCGCTGCGCTCTGGTTGTGGGGGTAGGAGCTGAACATTCCCTTGTATTCTTTTTGCGATTTTGCTTGCTAACAGCCTTCTTAGTTTGGCACTTTTCTTCTTCTTCATAGCCACTGTTGCTAACCTCTCTGGAATTGGACAAGGCCGGATGGTCTTCACAATGGGTTGGTACTCTTTTGTGTTCCCCAACACTGCGCTGACCACCGCAACGTTTGCCATCGGGAAGGCTTTTTCGTGTAAGCCCATTCAGATAATTGGTTGTGCCATGGTGTTTCCCCTCATTCTGATGTGGTTTTTTGTCACCTACATGATGATTCGCGCCATCATAAATCGCCAAATATTGTGGCCCCAGAAGGGAGAAGATAAAGACGAAGGAGGATTTGAGATGAGGCCACCAGAAGCTTTCATGGGCGAACGAAACTGCTAACTCCTGACATTCTTCATTCTGTAGGTTACGGATGATGCCCATCATATGGATATGTACATACGATTTTTTTTCTCTCTTCCATATATACGCATTAGATAGACTAGAATACTAGATAATAAATATCAATAAAAACTCGGAAGGCGAATCTCCGTCGAGGAATTTTACTCGCAGCCGAAAAGATAGGGCTTTCTCAACACAGAGCAGCCACAGCATACAGGGCACTCTGCATTGCTGCCCTATTCGAAGGAATGCTTGGATAGAATGTGGATAGATAGAGATATACCAGCGAGCAATGTGCGGGGTAAAACCCATGCATTATTGAACTAGGCTGCCATGACACCTAGTAGTTTTGACCATGTACCTCAAGTCAACAGCCATACCTCAGTGACGGAGGACAACCGGAGCATCGCTGTGGAAGCTTCCAGGAGAAATACCTCAGGAAGCTTCCCGCAATCCCTGGAAGCCCAGATTTTTGCACTTCGCAATTTCGAAGCGTGTTGCGGATGGTCGAAACCTTGGGAGAAAGTCGGACTTCGCCGCTGGGGATCGCCCGTGGTGGGGTCCTATCAGTATGTCATCCATGGCTCTTTTTTTTTTTTTTTCCCCGACGCGGCTGTAGATTTCATTTCCACCTTCAGATCTAAGATTCTCAACTTGTATTTTTACTCATCCGTTTCCTTCTGTCCAGTTTTCACTGTAGTAGAGAGCGCTTAAGCCATACATTATTCATAATTCATACAACCTCACACTGGCAAGATGACTCGAAAAGTCTACGTTCCATACAACCAGGTACGCTCTCCGCCATCGAAACGCGGTCTTCATTGGTTATGCATGCCAGATCTGCATGATTCATGCGCCTGATCCCTCAACCTCGTCTCGAAACGTGCAGTTCCCTCTTTGGAAGCGGGCGCGAAAGTCGCATAACCCACGTTAACCTAGTTCTCTTTTCCTAGGTCCACAAACTTTGCCAAACTTCCGCCGAGAAGATACTGGGTGAATTTCACCCGAATATTATGATAGCTATTGGTGGAGGAGGATATGTCCCTGCCCGTATCCTCCGGTATGTTTGACGGCAGTCCAGCAGTTGAAATGATTGCGATAACCGCGACCTGTGCTGACCCTGGTCTCATTGCGGACAGGTCGTTCCTCAAGCGCCCCGGCGAACCAAACATCCCCATCCAGGCTATTGGTCTGTCGCTTTACGAGGACCTGGGTCGTGGAGATCCAGAGGAAATCCCCGGAACGAAGGTCACTCGGACGCAGTGGTTGGACCTTAGCTCGTTAGAGATGTCCAATCTGATTGGGAAGAATATCCTGATTGTTGACGAAGTCGATGATACGCGGACGACTCTAGAGTATGCTGTTCGCGAGCTTCAAAAGGACGTGGAGGAGGCCCAGAAGAGCCTCGGGCGCGAGGGAGAACAGACGAGATTCTTCGTGTTTGTCTTGCATGTACGTTTTTATGTGGGCATCGCATTTGACTGGTTTCACGATTAACTCGGTTGTCTTGCAGAACAAAAATAAGCCGAAGAAGGGAACCTTGCCCAAGGAGATGATCGAGTCAGGCCATTATCATGCAGCCGTTACGACAGATGATGTGTGGATCTGCTACCCATGGGAGGCCAGGTATGTGAACAATGCCATTACTTAAGTTTTACTATCGCGTTTGAACACCTAGTCTCGATGGCTGACTATGTGACGATAGCGATATCGACGAACATGATCGACTCGCTCTGGAGAATCCTCTTGCTTGAACCCTTCGTCGTAGCTGTTCGACTTTCCTTCCTCTTTCCTGAGATTCTTTGATATTCAGCTTTTTAGCGGTCGATATACTTCTTGCTGTCGTTTGACCTGTCTTATGGTGTATACTCTTGGCTCCAAGTCATATGGGATGTCATGTCACGAACGCTTCTTATGATGAGAGTTTCTCGCACTTCCGGTTAGAAGAACCAAAATGTAAGAAATGCCAATTGGACAGGAAAAGAATCATTGAATTGCCTGATGCTGGTACGGATACTCACTCGCCAAGTTTATATCCCCGCTCGTCCGCTATTATTGTAGATCGGCCTTGCACACGGCACCTGGGAGGCTTACATTCTCTAGGCATTAATCGATCCATGGAATCGAATCTCAAATATATATATTATACAGGGAAGACACAAAGACTCATTCCAGTTCGGATCATCTGCGGAAACAAATCTGGCCACCTCTTCGGCTTCGTAACAAGATTCGGATGGTAGGATTAACATAATGCACCGTGTTCTTCCAATGCGTTCTTTTTTCTTAGGGTCATCAGATGAATTGGGCGTTGCAACGTCCCGAGCCCCGTGTCCGACTAGACAGCTCGACTCTAGAGATGAGGCTTGGACTTCTGCCCCCGAATCTAACAGATCAAGAGAAGACGTATTATTTAATCCACATCGACCTTCGCTCTGCGGAGTTCGGTCTTGGCCTGTTCAATCTCTTTCTGCAACTCCCTGTGTGCCTCCGGAACATCGTTGAACGTGAGGATCGCGACCCCTAATCGGCCCAAAAGGTAGCATCCGACAGAAATCAGAGCGTAAAATGGAAGCTGTCAGTCGATTACATTTTAGTTAGAATCAATATTTGAATTTAACGAGGATAAGAAAGCACGAGATACAAGGAGTATGGGTTGATGTTCAGTATTCATCGAGGGAAAACATACGACAGGGATGATTTCTGTCTGGACGGTCTCGTTAAGGGGTATAAGGCCAGCGTACAGGACAAAGTAGAGCTAGAAGGATGTCAGTGAGAGCAATTATCGAATTTCCGCGGATGTTGACTGCTGCGCTTAGAACTTTGGTGGTAGGGTATACGTGTAAGGAGACGTACTGATGAGGCAAGGAGAAAGACGGAGATGGACTGCTGAGCGCGTGTCATAGTGCACCTATGAAGGGCCGAAGCCGTTACAGTCGAGACCGATCGAAAATAATGTGCCGGAGGTATACAATGAGTTGAAAGATGGAGGTGAGAGAGTTCGTCAGGTAAATGTGCTGTGTAAGAATTGCGGGTACATCATGTCAATCGAAGCTCCCGTGATAATTAATCTATCGCCCGCTTTCCTCAATGCAGGTAGCCTAGCATTTCTAGAAGTCTGCCGGCAATGCAACTCTTTTTTGTCTCGGTTATTTTTCTTAGTTGACATTGACATAGACTGTACGGGGAATTCAATTCCATTTTACCAAGGTGATATTTGAAGTCCATAGGTGGCTGCTCTCAGTGTTGCTTGGTGTGCTTGCAGCGAGCTGGGCCCAATCAACTGCGAGTCCGAGCGCTGAAGTTCTCCGAATACATGTTAGAGCTAACAGAATCTGGAATCATCTAGCATCCGACTTGTACGAATCTCCTATGACTTGTGAATGGGCTTCAAGTGACGGCTATTCTGATGGTCCTGCATCAACAACATTCTCTTGACCGTTTCACCTACAGACCTGTACAAGACAACCGGGCAGCTTTTCAGGAGCCCGACGTCAGGATTCTTTTTTTTTCCAAGTACTCGACCCTTGTCCGAGCTTCGCCATGTCCAGCACAGAGCAGTCTCAGGGATGGGATGCCAGGCTCCCTTCCGTGGAGCAGGTCCTGTCAACATTGACAGTTGAAGCACCATCTTTACCCGCCAATGGAACTGAGAGCCTGTCTCTGGAAGAGCAGACAAATATCTTTCATTCTTTACAGTCAATGCTGAAGAGAGCCGAAGAGGAAGCCGAAGGAAGTCTTATTCGAGACGCTCATGCTACTTTTGACCAAGCTGAGGTGGCTGCTACGCCTTGGAGGCAAGACCTAGCGGCCTTGGACAACGTTTCAGAAATCCTGCGTAGGCTTTGGCAATGCAATTCGGAATATATGGTACAGGCTACTGAAATTTTGGCTACTGGAAGTCGAAATCGTGAGTTGGGCCAATCCAACTGCTAACAAGTGGGCCACGTTACTTACTGCTGTCTCAGCGTCGTGGCGTGTGCCTTACGGCCGAGTTGGTATTCTGGAGTTCTATCTCAGACTTATAGCTACGAAGCAGGACGTTGGAAACGACCTTTTGTTGCACTCTTTGCGGTTGATTGGCAATTCTTGCGCCGATACTGGTAGGCTGTCAAATACCGTGGTCTAGGCTATGGCAATGTCTAACAATAATGACAGATGAGAATAGAGAACTCGTCGTGAAGGGTAATTATATGGTGGTGATCATCCAGCATCTACTTAACCCCGAACTTATCCATGTGGCCATACCTGTTATATTTAATATATGCGTGGATTTTGGTAATAATTCCCTAGCTTCGGTGGTCAATCGTTTTTGCTAACATGTTGCAGAGCCTGCTCAGACCCAAGCTGCCGCTGATCAGATCGCATATATTTTATTGAAGCTCGTGAAAGACGGAGCAGTCAGCGGGAACAGTACGTTACTCAGCTTCGCATACGAGTTAATAGACATGACTTCAAAGGGACAAGGTATAGTGCCTCCATTCCCCATGACGTTAGTTCTTATTCTGATGCGATGTGAGCACAGAAAGTGGAATTGACGGATCTCCCGACGGAACGATCCAGCTCATCACAGAACTTGCACTGAGCGTGCCACTGGATCTCGCTCGATTTTCCTGTCTGGTCAACTCTCTTGTGGCATACCTGGAGAACCAACGGTTTCGAAATGTCTGCGTATCCCAAAAAGGGGTCGAGAATATCGTAGCCGTTTTAAAGCAGTCCTTCTTTGTCCTTGTCGACCCCTCGTCTAGTGAGGACGTTCAAGCGCTGTCCCAATTGAGGTTGAAGATCAACCAGTCACTGGCAGAAGTTTCTGGCTTGCCTCTGTTTGTGGAAACTTACCCTCTTGACTCAACGCTTTCGCAGACTTTAATATCGTGGTTGAAAGAAGGGAATGAAGAGCAACTGCAAATATGCTCATGTCTAATGCTGGGCAATTTGGCGAGGACAGACGAGATATGCGAGAGGATGGTTCGAGATTTGAATATACATATAGACCTGATCTCGATCCTGAAAGGCGGTGCCAAAGGTGCCGTTCTTCACTCTGCCCTTGGATTTCTCAAAAATCTGGCCATCGCTCCCAAAAACAGATTATATCTTGGGGAAGCCGGAGTGATACCTGCAGTTTCCCATTTGTGGGAATTCGAAACTGTCCCACAAGTCCAATTTTCAGCGGTAAGCACCACGCGGCAGGTCATCTCTTCTTCTATTGAGAATGTGGCTCGACTCCTTGATCCGAACACAACGGAATCCGATTCGCCTGGCAGCCGGCAAACATATTTGTCGCAGTTGCTTTCCCTTTTTCAGAAAACGGACTCGATTTCTATCAAAATTGACATTGGACGCATGATTGCATCTATATGCCGGACGCTGAGCCCGAAAGCTCGAGAAGAGGATAGCGAGGCCAATGCGCTTTTTGAGCGGCTTTTCAGTTTGCATGACGGTGTAGCCCTCCCGATAGGGACTATGGTAACTCAAAATCAGTGGCCTGTAGTTCGGAGTGAAGGATGGTTTGCCCTAGCATTAATGGCGTCGAGCAGACCAGGGTCCGTTGCTGTTGTGGATTGCGTACTGAACACAGACGTCTATCGATCCCTCAAGGAGACATTGGATGCAGAAACTGGAGACGAAACAACTGAAGCAGACAGGTCACAGATAACAAAGGATGGTAATAATGCCATCATTCTTGTGAAAGAGCTGCTAGGAAATGCTGTAAGTTGACTCCCAATCCTTTGCGTGTCATGGAGATATTGATGCTAACCCACTGAAATGAGAACAGTCCGACGTACTCCCTCCAGCCCTGAAAGCTTCGTTAGAGGACATCATGCGCCATGACGTATCTCAACGCCTTAAAACTATAGCGGAATGAGCTGACGGCCGTCGCGATGCTAGTATGACCCATTGGTCTAAGATCTTCATTTGAATATGTATATGTTCCTATCAATGGGATAGATAGGCAGAGCGATTCTATGTGTGGAGTCCTTGGGCTAAATAGCAATTTTCAGCGTCTGGCGAGAATAGATGTATAACCAGCTTGCAAGGCAGTACCTAGGTTGTTGCCTTGCAAGCAGCTTTACGTCCGCAATTGGCCAGAACAGTGGGACAAACTTCCTGTTCGACTCTTTTCAAATATATACCTAGGTATACAATTCATCCGCGGAAGCGTCCGGTTCGGGCTCCCGACGCTGTATGAGCACTATGACGTCGCAACACGTGCAAATCCAGCGACCGGGACCGCGACGAACGCCGATGACTGTGTCGAGAGGGTTCCTCAAGTCCCTTCCCTCCCCAACATTCCAGATTCCATCTTTCAAATGATCCCATCAACAGCCGACAGGCTCACATCTGCATGAGAACATGTGGAGGGGCTTTCTCCGGGGTAGTTCCTGTCTCAGCCGCGGTGGAACGGTACGACGTTTACTGATCCGCTCTTCGACGTCCTCCCCAATACACACTTTCGGCCAGCCAAAATGCCCACGGGCTCTTGCGAGGAATGCGCGCGGCAGGGTGTCTGTGGCCGGGAAAGTATTATTTGCGGCTTTAAGCCCCTTGGCCTTTCTAGAACTGGCAGAGGAAGGAGATGATCATGAGAAAACAGGAGAGGCTTTTATGCTGGAGAAGTCTCGCGAAGAAGTCCAGAAGTCCGTTCAAGAAGATGCCAGAGGTTTATCTAGAGTCCGCCAACAGCTCTATATTTTCTGGCGGTGTTGCATCTACGACCCATTGGCCACTGGGGTTAGATTCCTCCACTTGGTCCTCATATTTGCGCCTGTCGCTCTCGCAATTCCGTCTGTCTGGTTTGGCAGAAAAGTAGTGGCCCGCAATGGGACGCGAACTGGGACGCTGTGGTGGTATAATTTTCTCGTCAGCGCAATGCAGCGCGCGGGCCCAGCATTTATCAAAGTTAGCTGATTCCAATAACCTTTCGACATTGTGAGTGGGCGATCGGCTGACTCCCCTTTTTAAACAGTTAGGGCAATGGGCAGCATCCCGCAGTGACATATTCCCTCCCGAACTATGCAACACGATGTCCTCGCTGCACTCGAGCGCACCAGCGCACCCACTTCACGTCACAAAAGCGACAATATCTAAGGCCTTCAACGGGCTCCCCTTTGAAGACATCTTCGAAGAGTTCCATGAAGAGCCGCTTGGAGTAGGGGCGATTGCCCAGGTCTACAAGGCGAGATTAAAACCAAGCTTGGCGGCGACTAGTCAGAGAGATCTTGCCCAGGAGCCCCACGACCTACGGGGCAGGGTCCGGAAGAGCGTTGATGCCATTGTTAAAATTACTCCTCAACGGGTGCCGTCATTATACGTGGCCGTTAAGGTTCTCCATCCCAATGTCGAACACCTGATCCAGAGGGACCTGAAAATCATGGAATTTTTTGCGGCTGTGATCAATGCTATTCCCACAATGCACTGGCTGTCTTTGCCAGATGAAGTTGCGCAGTTTGGAGAAATGATGAAGCTCCAATTGGACCTGCGCATAGAGGCTAGCAACCTATTCATCTTCCGCGAGAAATTCAAGTCTCGCACGACGGCTTGGTTTCCCTATCCGTACCTAGACTACTCTACTCGCGAGGTTCTGGTGGAGGAGTTTGCGCAGGGGATTCCTCTGTCGACTTTCTTGCATGTCGGAGGTGGTCCTTACCAGAAGGAAATAGCTAGTGAAGGTCTGGATGCATTCCTTCATATGCTCCTAATTGATAATTTTGTACACGCAGATCTGCATGCCGGAAACATCATGGTTCGGTTCTACCAACCCAGTGAACTAGATCTGTCACTTAGCAAGCACTCACGCGCATCCGAAGCACCGACCCCAGCGGAAGTTGATGTTACCGAGACCGTCCTTGCGCGATTGAGACCGTTTACTCATGACCCGGAAAAGTGGGAGGCGGCACTGGATCAGATAAATGCGGATGGTTATCGGCCGCAGCTCTTGTTCATCGATACTGGCCTAGTGACGCAGCTTAACGAGACTAATCGACAAAATTTCATTGATCTTTTCCGTGCCGTGGCGGAATTCGACGGCTACAAGGCCGGTCAGCTCATGGTTGAGCGGTCCCGTCAACCTGAAGAAGTCGTTGGTTCAGATATTTTCGCACTGAAGATGCAGCATCTGATTTTGAGCGTGAAGGCCCGGACCTTTGCACTGGGTAATGTCAAGATTGGAGACGTTCTAAGTGAAGTCTTATCGATGGTCCGGGGACATCACGTACGTCTAGAGGGTGATTTCGTCAACGTTGTCATCTCCATTCTACTCCTAGAGGGCATCGGACGGTCTCTGGATCCAAACCTGGATCTATTTAAGAGGTGAGCGGTTGATCCTGTGGTTGATGAATCCTTATCTGCAGAGAAACATAAACTAACAAGTTTCCTTCCTTTGTTGCAGCGCATTGCCTATTCTGCGCGAACTGGGATCAGGCGGGACATTCCTGAAATCGGTTCGCTCAGGGGACACTTCGATGCTCCGCGTTTGGTTCGGTCTTGAGGCTCGTACGCTGCTACAAGCCAGCGTGGAAAGCGTAGAGCAGTGTGTCAAGTATGACCTGCTCTCTCCCAATATTTAGCCGCAAAATGGGAGGTTATTCTATCTGTTTCCCTTTTTGTTTGCTCTCTGGTCGGTTACGGGACCTAGAGCTCGTTCAACTCGCTCTATCCGCTTTCAGGGAAGCGAAGAGACGGTTTATATAGAAGACTGTAGACGCATGGTTCTATGGCATGTACAATAATAGAGACCGCTTCATGGTCATATAGCATTTGTTGTATGGGCTACTCGTTCCGAAAATGCATGAGTTGCCTGCTTGCACTCTTATCCTGCCCAAGACCGCCAATGAGGGTCGGTTCTAGTAGTAGAAGTTGCTGTCTAATTCCCCGACATGCAGGCCCCTGCTATTGCTGTGCTGGGGCAGTAATCGTCTAGTACGTGAAAGAGCAAGGCTTCTCTTGCCTCAGAACCATGGCAATTCAAGCAGAGACCTTTTGAGGACGGGAAGTAAACGTAAGTGCTGAATAAATTATTATATGCTCACTATTTGAGAAGCCCAGACCCAGACCATACATGGCGCATTCTAAACCATGTAACCGTAGACACCTGTCTAACCAATCTTCCCATGGGCTCCAATAATGGTAAGACAGACGTCGCAAAAAGTGTATAGCACAAGAAACCGTTAAAGAACTAGATCCGAAATGCGGGCTGTTACATCCAGAGGTCGAAGCGACCCGCGATGTAGTACTGCCGAGCCAAGTATATATCGCCCCGTCCGTTGACATCACGATTGGCTTTCGTCCCTAGCTGCGCCGCCGCTGGCTCTCCACCAGACATCCCCTCCCCATCTCATGCATCGCTCTATAGCAGCTGTTGGTGTGTCAAGTGCTGGTCTTATATCAAGGTAGAAGACCGGCTCCCCAGTTGGTTCAGGAGGGCCAGAGTAGTAGTCGATCACATAACGAACTTCTTTCGGCCCCGAAGGCGATTGTCGCAGCACGTACCAGTCGTGTCGATCGAAAGGAGGGTTAGTACTGTCGACAACGTATTCCACAGTAAGCAAAAATTTTCCCAGACAGGAAAGGTTAGGAAGACAAAACGCACCCGAATTTGGCTGGATATACCCAGCCTAAGGCCTGAAGTATCCTCGCTTTTGGTGTCAACTCCTGCGGCCGACCCTGGAACCTGACCAGACGCGGCTCAGCTCCCTGGTCGGATTTCGCCAACATCTCTTCTTTGGCTCTTTCTAGGGCCAAATTCTCTTCGCCGCGGCGGCACTTCTCCCAGCCCTGCTTCAGGCCGTTCGAGAAGATGCGCTCCCATCCGACAATTTCCGACCACGCGCCCTCGTTCAAAAAGTTGTGAACGGCAACCATTGACTCGACGGCATCCTGTGGTGTATCCGTGTACCCCTTCCGGAGCATCGCATTGTACATCTGTTGAGCTGAAGGGTACTCCCAGTTGCCTTCCTGATCACCTCTCGGGATAGAAGAGATCTCTCGGTCAACACCCAGATCAACCGTCTGGTCCGGGGCACGCTCTTGGGAGATCGAAGAAAACATATAGTTCAGCGGGTTCAGTTTCGACAACGTCGACGTACTTGACGTCGATGTATTGGCAAGCGCGGAGGGCTCGGGGGGGAGAGAAGAGGAATTCGGGGGAGCGAAAAATGGCGAATCCTTGGGTCTGACCGGGCAAGAACTAGGAGCATCGCGAACAGGGAGTGACGGGGGAGTAGAAGAGGACGTGTGCACTGGGCAGCGAGACTATATGGCAATGAACAGTGAGACTTGCTGGTCCGGTTGTCCAAGGAAACGCGATGTACAGGTTAGTAGTATATACTGACGATACTGGTTGCGTCGGGTGGATTTGAAGGCGCAGAAGCCTTGGGTTGTGAGTCAGCCCAAAACCAACCCATTTTTATTGTAGCTCAGAATATGAACTTCGATAATAATTATAAATCCAGTAGAATATATCCGCGAGGCACCGCTTCAGCGTGAACCATGTACGAAACAGACAACTCGAAGAATCCTTAGAAATCGTCAATGGGAAAGTTCAGCCATCGGCGTGTCATGTGACTAGCGGCTTCCGATAGCCATTATGACGTACTCACAAACTACTGAGTAGCAAGTCCGAAGAAGATCCTGGACTACCGTATTCCCATGAAAATAAGTGCCCGTGTTATTTCTCTATCTGCAATTGCTATGACTTTGGGTCAGCTGAGCCCCTCTAACGCCGTTTCTCATGGACGCCTGGTCCGCAAGCTGTTCTGCCTAACCCCAGTGACCGTGTTGCATAACGGAAGACAAAAGGAAGCCCCGGTAAAAGAGGTAAAAGAGGTAAAAGAGGTACAAGGAAACATGAAACGAATGACCATTAAAATAGTAGGAAATCGACTGTAGGAGTCCCAAATGCCAACCCCTCCCCCCCCCAAGTAGCAGCAACTTGTGTAACCTTGCACACATGTATGCAATGAGTGTGTGCGTCCGATCTATTTCGAAGAAGAGGAGCCCCTGTTCAACCTTGAACATCATTGATCAGGCGCGTGAGGAAGGCATAACCGAATAAAACTGCCAGGCAAATCCAGATTTTATGTCGTCCAATCCAGCTTTGGCCTACTTCTTGCGCAGCTGGGCCGCCCTCGACGACTGCTCCAAAGCCAGAAGCGCTGCCGTTCGGGCGTCTGCGTAGCGCCATCGCTTCCGGCGAGCACTGTGGGCCTTTGGACCTCGACTGAAGCAATATTTGCCCAGTAGTTGTATCGATGTTATTCTCTTTCATCCACTTCCAATTCTCCTGGTCCAATTCTGGCCATTCGGTGCGAAACTTAAGTCCTCCATCTCCGGCCTTAATGTTGTTGATGCCCTTCGCCGTCGGAGAAACGCCCGGAGGAAGATTGGAAGAGGAGCCACCACCAGTAGAATTCCACCATCGTGACTGTGCAGCGTACACTCTGCGCTTAGCTTCGGGGGCGCTCACGCTGCCGGTAGTCATTTCATCACTGGTCATGAAAGATAGCAGGCCGATTAATATGGTGGAAACTTCCCAGGCCGGGTTAAAGGACTTTGGATGGAAGTCACTGATGCTGAGGCAGAGTCGAGCCGAAGGTTGGAACCTGCCGCTTGGTGTGTGCATACGGATTGCTGGAGGCGCGAAAGGGTATTCAGGGGGGAATATCAATGTGCCCCAGTACTGTCCATTTTCGTATGGGGTGGCTGGAGGGCCGGTAAGGACGTAATGCCATCTATAATAGACGGTTCAGTTAGCGCATCAGACATGGGTCAGTAGTTCAGCGAGATACTCAAACGTTGGCCGGCTCACTCTAAAATGTCGGACTCCGAAGGATGTGCGACGATGAACGGTGGGGGATTCTTTGTGATATTTTGATACTCCCTAGTGAGCTATTCCAACGTCAGCGGCAGCAGAAAGGCAGATAGTCTCTATGTTGTCTCTGCTCACCCTCTTGTAGGCAGCTTTTGTCGCCATCTTGATAGTGGCGAGGACACGCTTGGTGTATTCGAACTCTCAGTCCGCCCACGGGCGCAGTACGGTGGAAAGAGGAGCCAGAACAGAAGACAGGAAATCAAGAAGCCCGGAGAGCGGAATGCGCAAAGGAGGACGTTGCCAACAGTTCAGCGAAGTCAGGGATAGCTGCTAACTCGGGCGCCCGTCGAGAAACCCGTCCGAGTCCTGGTCACGTGTCGCGTGCTCTCGGGTTGCCGCGACGCAGCGAGACGCATCGGAAATCCGCCAAAGGATCAACCACACGTCTCTGGCCATTGCAGCCGCCGCAATGTCCTCGCCACTTTCTGCTGAAGATGATGATGTACGTGAGGATGATAGCTCTCTTCCGCTTCCTTGTTGGCCTGACTTTTATATTCTGCCTGCTTGCTGACCACCGTCGTGCGCGGCCGCTCTCTCTAGATCTTCGGGCGTCTTCAACAGGGTAGCGATCCAAAAGTGCTAGAAGAACAGCAGCAGGCTGTAAACGAGCGGATTCATGCAATTTACCAGAAAGCTCAGACCCGCCTTGGGGAATTGGTGCGTTTTCCAATTCCTCTCCAATGCAAACTATTCATCTCCCTAGAGACATCAATCCTGCTCGCAGCTACCCGGCTAATAGCTATGGCCTTGACCACCAGATCGACCAAAATTCTACCTTACCATGCACCATTTCGTCAGTTCAGGTGCTCAATGCGCCGCACACTCGCAGGGGCTTTCTTCAGCGGGTACTCAATCCTCTACTGAGCGCTAATCAGGACCGGCCGTACACACTCTCCGAGGCTCTACGGGAAGTGTCGGCTCGAACGGACAAGCTCAATAGATTTGGTTCGTAAATTTGTTGCCCCTCCCCCGAAGCAAAATGCATTTCTTTACTTACTGGCACTGTGACAGATATTTTCCAGCAACCGATTTCGATATTTTTAGACCAGTCTTCAGGACCGGATGGATTGACCAACCTGGACGTCTTCTTATCTGTCAAGGAGAAATCTCGCTTGCTATTGAAAACAGGAACGGATCTTGGAAATGCAGAAGGGTCGGCCTATGGTAACCTGCTTTGGCGCAATATCTTTGGTGGGGCGGAGTCTTTGAATTTGAACGCCTCGATGGGCACCAGAACGAGGTCGGCTTATCAAGCAGCATTTGAGACCCCTATTTTGGGCGAGCCTGACTTCCGCTGGGAATTGGGCGGAATAGCCAGTTCGACTCAGAAGTCGTGGGCTAGCCATGAGGAAGTGCTCCAAGGGGGTTGGACCAAACTTCGTTGGCTGAGCCAGTCAGGGCAACTGAATGAACTGGGCTACAATGGTTTCTGGAGACAGCTTACTGGACTCGCGGAGAATGCGTCTCCCACCGTGCGGGCCGATGCAGGCGACAGTGTGAAGAGTAGTATCTTCCATAACTGGGTCAATGACAAGCGCGACAACCCGCAGCTCCCTTCTTCTGGCTACTACTTGAAGGCTTTCAACGAGCTGGCTGGGCTGGGACCGCTGAAGGGAGATGTCTCTTTCTGGAAGTCTGAAATTGAGACGCAAGGAGCAGTGCCAATCCCAATCATTGGCATCAAGGGGAAGAGCGGCGTGAGCCTGACAACTGGGTTCCGGGCAGGTTTCCTTTATCCCCTGGGCCTTGATTCTAACTCTAAACCCCAGCTCTCCCGCATCAATGATCGCTTCGTGCTCGGAGGACCTACTGATGTCCGTGGTTTCCGACTCTGCGGTCTTGGACCCCGTGAGGGCCCAGACGCCTTGGGAGGCGATGTGTACGCCGCCGGAAGTGCGAACCTATTGGCTCCTCTCCCACGCGTTGGCGCTGACCGGCCTCTCCGGCTCCAAGCGTTCGTGAACGGTGGCCGACTTTTACCGTTGCGGACCTCCGCAAAGACCACGCCTACGACAAGAGCAGAGGTCCACGACGCCGCTATCTCTACACTTTCTGAACTGGCGAACGGACTTCCAAGTGTCGCGGCAGGCGTTGGTCTTGTTTACGCGCACCCAGTGGCCCGGTTTGAGTTGAACTTCTCTCTTCCACTGGTGTTGCGCAAGGGTGAAGAGGGCCGAAAGGGGCTACAGCTTGGAATCGGGATCAATTTCCTGTAAATTACCGTGTACTATGCAGCAATTGAAAGATGAATATGGTGATTCCCTTCTGTAGGCGATAGTATTCCCAGTCGCCGTCACATGCTGCCGGAAGAGGGCGGTGAGCAAGACTCGCTCGCCGCAACGGACAGATTGTCCGTGGAAGCTCTCTCTTGTCTCCCTCCAGAGCTATACACGGCGTTTCCTTTGCACAAGTCGCATACACACCGTTGATACTTGTCGAGTAACTGCATTTCATTTCCCTGTCTTAGGAACACCTTCCAGCGCCGAGCGCCCCTTTCTCCCCCCCCCTTTGGCCGCGATGGCCCAATACTACCCGCACCAGCAACCGTACGCAGCAGCGCAGGCCTCGGCGCAGAACCTCCAGTTCTTCCCTTCGTCCTACACGTCAGTATCAGGACACACGACTCCGTCTCAGGCGGCGTATGGCGGCTTCGGCGCAAGCTCCAGCCAGGCCGCGCCCGCGTACCCCGGTGGGGCCGGTTATGGCGGGTTTGGATCTTCTTCCGCCGGCGTCAGTGGGAGAATGGGAGAACAGGGTGGACTGAGAACGGGATGGCTTGCTGCTTTTGGGACGGAAGGGTACGATGGGGAGCCGCCGTTATTGGAGGAACTGGGCGTGAACTTTGAACATATCAGGACCAAGGTAAGTTTTTTTAAAACCATCTCTGATCGACCTTTTAGTAAACATCACCCTCGAATGGCATGTTGTTAATTAACCTGGTTTAGACATTGACGGTGTTGAACCCTTTCGCGCACATCGATCAACACCTCATGGATGATAGCGACCTCTACGGTGCACTACTTTACATCGTCCTCTACGGAACTAACCTGCTATTATCCGGAAAGGTGTTCTACGGCTACATCTACGGGGTCGCCGTCTTCGGCTCCGTCGCCCTCCATCTCATCCTCAGTCTCATGTCGCCCGTCCTGGATCCCTCAATCGCGGCGACGGCAGCAGCAGCAGCAGCAGTAACAACAGCAACAACGGCAACAACATCAACAATGCCCAACGCCGCGGACCCGAACAACTACAACCCGCACCACAAGCCTTCTCCATCCACCGCGTCCGTCGTCGGCAACTTCTTCTCTTCCACCCTCACTTTCCCCCGCTCCGCCAGTGTGCTGGGATATTGCTTTCTTCCGCTCGTCCTGACCAGTCTCGTCGGCATCGTGGTCCCCATGGACACTACGCTGGGGTATCTCTTGACTACCGCGGCCGTGGGATGGTGCACGTTTAGTTCCTCGGGGATGTTTTGTGCTGTTGCCCAGATGCGAGGGATGAGAGGGCTCGTCGCGTACCCGTTGGCTTTGTTTTATGTCGTTTTCGGTATCATGGGCATCTTCTCTTCCAGGGGCAGTGGGACGCTGGCTGCGAAGACCGGGTCGGCCTGATTCGTTTTTTCGGGATGCCTGCCCATCTTTTCGTTTCTTCTCCTGTAAAACAGTATCGGTGGGGGGGGTTCGTTTGGCTGCTTAGCGAGCGAAGTAGAGCATGTGTATATGCTTGATGAGATTGAATGACTACTTCCATCCTCTCGTATCTTAAGAGAAAGTAGTACGTATATATACGTTTTCTAGGATCCGATATAATACTAGTAGTAATAGTTTGCCAGAAGTCCAATGAAATGCATGACATTCATGGTCATGGTCATCACTATGATTACCAAAGCCGTCATGGCCTAAGGACTAATATCTGCGTCAAAGTTGTAAATGGACATATTATTATCATTATTATCATTCTATACACCAGTCTATTCACTCCGTTGCATTGACCTGAATCGATTCCCCTTTGGCAGGGGCCCAGTTAGACAGCCATTCTTTTGCTTTATCTAGATCTCCACCTGCAGCCTCAACGGCTGCAATACACCATTCTATACCGTACGCCTTGCCACCGCCGGCGACACCCTCCACGGTCGTCATTTCTGCGAGTGTCCGCCGTTGCTGACTGGTCTGATCGGTGCAGAAATAGAAGGGGGCCTCGTTTCGTCCGTTGTCAGATCCTAGCTTGACCGCGTCGATTACGGGGCGGATCATTCTGAGAATGTCTGCTGCGCTCATCGCGGTACTAGGTTGGGTGGCATCAGAAGTGGGTTGCTTCGTCTGCTTTCCAGTTTTGCAGTATTCGTTCTGGCACCACAGCTTCCCGCACCCACTCATCATTTGTGAGAGATAGCGTCGTTCAATGCGTCGGCGGAGACTTTTGCCTTCGGGATCGTACGTGTCAACGTACAATGGTCCAAAACAAATGCTGCATAGACCAAGGGCGTCGTTCCCGCGATTGTCGATGGTACGCCCACAGTTTCGGTTCAGGCATATACGAGGAGCCGGTCTGGAAAGGCGTTCCAGGTCATGATGGCGGAGATGAGTCCTCATGTCCCTCAGCCGAATGATCTTGTTGCACAGATGACATTCTGTTGTGCGGCCGCCATCTACCACTTCGTGCGGGGTCAACCCGGACAGCAACACTTCTGGGTCATGGATGTCTGGATCAGATTCACCTTGTTGAGGAACCACAAGATGGCAGAACTGGCACAAGATCGGCTTCGCCGGGCAAACGGTAGTGCGATGCTTAGCAAGTCCCGGAAGCCCTTCACCTTCGAATACGCAGTTGGGACAGGAATGTCTTTCATGAAACACAGTCTCATGCTTGAGCTTGCTCGATGCATCGTTTCCAAAAAAAGAATCATGAGGACAGTGCCAGTGGTTCTGCCACTCCGGTGATCTCTTCTGGAAGACGTTTTGACACTGAGGACAGAGCACGTTATTTCGGAGACAGAAGTTCTCATGAAGGAAGAGTGTCCGTTGAGGCACCCACTGACGACAGTTTTTACATTGCACGTCGTCAGGTTCGTGAGAGGGAGCCTCATCCTCGACATCCACCTGAACTTCATCCGGAGCCGTTGTCGAAACACGTAAGCTGTAGCTTAACGGGGGCTGCTTCTGGCCCTCAGAACTGGAGGAGAACGGATGGACGACTATGTACAGAGCCTCCGCTTTATCCAATTCCACATTTGTCGGCGGAAGTTTTATTCGTTTCAGCGGCCCGCTGGAGAAATCTCCAAACAGAAACTCGTCCTCTCGCGGCCGGCTTCTTTGGCGGGATGAGAGTGGACTGACTAGGAGATCAGCATCCCCGTCGTCCGCGACTTCGAGCTCGATCTTAACGGCATCGCCAGGATTCCATTTCGAAAGCTCGTAATCGACATACTCTCCCGGCACAACCTGACCGACGACCGTCTCTCCGACGACTATGCCTCCCCCGACGGAACTACCTTCTTCAGATCCCGGAGCACGCGAGGCCTTTTCCAGCCTCCTCCTTAGAGTCTCCCTAGCTTGCTCCTCCGTCAAAGCTTCGATATCAACCTCCAAATCCGTGTCGACGACACAGATCCCATCGCCTTCCGGCTGCACCTTATCGGCCAGGAACCTGAAATGCTGGTTCCGGCCTCCTCCGGGAACAGACAGCAACTCACCGACTGTCAGGGTAGTGAAGTTTTCACGTAGATAACGTTCAAGAAGGGGCTTCCAGTCCTCAGGATCGTAGCCAGCTTCAAGCGGACGCAAGCGCACGTACGTGCCTTTCGGTAATTGTTTTGCATGCACTGTGACAGATGGGAAGGAGCTCTCTGTGACTGAGGGGCTAGGCGATCTTGTAAGCGTATCTAGATCCATACGCTCCGATGGTACTGTGTCGTCGCCGACGGAGGGTCGAAGGAACTGGGTATCATCGATCCCCAAAGCCTCTCGCAGGAGGGGACTCAAACCGATTTCATTCTCGTTGGCCGAGAATTCCCGGATGCCCGCATATACCACGCGATCATTCTGCGGATTGACGAGACGGAACGTCAGCGGGTGAGGAAGCTGCTGCTGGCGATCGGATATCAGTTCGCGGGCACGAGCCTCTGCAATGAAGGTGTGCGGATTGAAAGGATCGAACGTATTCGTGTACGCGCGAGAACTTGATGGAGTAACAGGGCGGATGGGGGCAGCAGCAAGTAATTGCTCGAGGGCGGATTGGGGAAGGATGATCTTATCGCCAGTTAAGGCTCGCGGGGTCCGCGACGGAGGGGCGACTGTGAACGGGGACGACCATTTCAGGGTATCTTCATCCTGTGCCATTCTTCTGGTGGAGGTAATAATGGGCAGAGACAGGCAACAGACTTGTGGAGCGTACGGTAAGCATTTTAAGCCCTCGCGACAAGTCCTTGGGCTGGGCCGGAGGGGGAGGAACCCAAAGAAGCCTTGCGTTCGTTCTGGAAGATACCTTTTTGCCTGGTGGGATTACAAACCTTGGGTGCTACTTTCAACAGCTCTGAACCGCAACACAAGCCTGTGCCGATTACATATCAAGCAGTTTTGACAAATACAGTTGGGAATCAATCAAGCTGAGACTTGATGCTGTTCATAGAACTAGCTAGGGTAATAATGCAAGGGCGAAAATCCGAAGCAACAAGTTGTTGACTTAGAGACCATGTGATCTCACCACATTCAGTAGCTGGCTCTCCCTACCCTTTTCTCCGAATTCAACCACGTTCGAGTCGTCAGCATCAAATCAAGACTTCTGCTGCTTCTTGACCTCATGAGCGATCTCACGGGCCCGTCGCTCGGGTAGTAGTACGAGAACGTCGCGTGGCGTTTCAAGAAGTTGATCCAGTGGAAGATCAAGTGTGAGCATCCGACTCATGTATCAGCCGACTGAGCTCAATCTTGGGGTTTGAGAAAGCTGGTAGCGATTGATTCAAAATAGGAGCATCAAACACACAAGTTTGGGCTCCTGGCCAGCAAAGCAAAGATGTACTTCGACCCTTGACGTCTCCAACAAGTGGCATCGAGCCTCGATGACAACACTTCAATATCATCTGAATCACAAGGTCTGCAGCTGTGGCGCTGATAGACCCGGTGTAGTTGGATTAAGCGTCTCTGGGCCGACCTGGCTCCTTGATGTTGACGAGAACAGCTAATCGCGTTTGGCCATCTGTACCTGTTGAACAGATACCAGGGCCCTTAACGAACTATTAGGAACCAACTAGAACCTTTGGGCTTTTGGTCCAATAAGTTCAACAGATCACTACAATGGGGTAGTACTGATCAACACGAAATAGCGACGCGTGTCTGGCTCTTCAGAAGAGCCCTCGTAGGGACCGGTTAAACCAACTCCTTCAGTGCATCGAGGATGTCCGGAGTCACTTGATGAATAGACCCGACCTTCTTCAGAATCCGACCGACTTCACCGTCCTCAGCGGTTGACTCGGTTTTCATTGAGACATTCATTGGAACAGTGTTTTTCGCAAGTTGGTGCTCGATTTCAGAACGCAAAAATTGAGATAGATTTCGTTGCGAAGAGGATTGGGGGCCAGGTAGTCGAAGCCACTGAATAATAGTAGGTACATTATCCAAGGAAGGAAGGAAGGGAGGAAGGAAGACAGCCTAAGGATCAAAATAGGAAACACTGCCCACGTGATAGCAGGCCCATTATACGAGGAAGGAAGGCTCGCGATCAGAATAGGAAACAGAGCGTGTTACCACTAAAAAGCAATCACTGTCTGCGACTGAGCGCTCACCCCATGCTCAGGCGTATTCACTGAGCAAAAAGCAGTGACGGATGAGTACTAAACCCAAAAGGGAAAGGCAAAAAGCATTCCAAGGTTCTAAAAATCCCAGTTTATGTGCATACAGTTGGGAATCAACTTGCTCATCGTAATGGGAATGGAGAAGACAGTATATTGGTGACTAAGTAGCTGGAAGTTCGTGTCTATCTTACATTAAAAGGATTCAGGGGAGATATCTGCAGGCGTGTATCCAAGCGTTAGGCCCTGTGGATCGGCCCTGTCACAAGATACATGGCGTTCATGATCAGTCCGACTATAATGGAGATTTAAAACTCTCTCGTTCGCCGACGCGAAGTAGCATTGCACCAGTCACACTAACCCGGGAAAATATCAGCCACAGTTCTATCACATATCAACAGAAGGGGGGAAAAAAAAGAGGAGAATAGGACTGTACCATTGTTGCAGAGCAACCCTCATTGTGCTCAATGCAATAATCCCCTTGGCAGCTACGGCAAATTCGCTGACAATCAATCTTACAGGCAGCACACTAGAAACATTTGTGAGCACAATCCAAGCGCATACAGCAGAAAGTCATTGCTAACCGTTGGTCCGCATTCCCAGCAATCTTTGCTAACGCCGAGTCTGAGTGGCTACAAATTCTAGTGAGCAGCTGTTTTCTTGGCTGATGTGATGCTCTTGCATGTTACATACCCTTCGTTCTTGTGAAGAGCTCTCAGCGTCGCCGTTCGGACTAGCATGCATCGCCCGAACCGCAGTCTGGTGGGGTGATAAGCTGGCCCTCGTACTTTCGGGATGAGGTAGGCAGCTGGAACAGAACCATTTGTTGCATCGATGACACCATCGGTCGGATAGACAGTCGGTGCAGCGCGCTATTAACATAGGATGCTCGTCGGGAAACAGCGCCGGGCGTTTTGCGGCGGCAATCATTGAAGAATGTAGAGGCGGCGGAGTGAGCAAGGGGAAATGCTCGTCCGCAGACTGGCCCCAGATTGCCGGTCCTTCCGGCGAGCTGTGGCACCCATCACAGCCTCTGGGTCCCAGGGCGACTGTTGCAATCGCTGGCCCAAGGAACCTGCCTCCGGGTAGAGATCCATCGCTATCCGCAGAAGAGAAGAAGTCGATATTGTGTCGGGGCCCGCGGCATAGTGCGGCATCAAAGGAGATAATGCCTTGGCACTTTTGGAGAGTTTGAGCCCATCCATCCTCGAAAGTCGCTTTCAGGAGCTTGCCAGATGGTCGGTACCATTCATCCTGTTGCCAGGACGAAGGCGACTTGGCGTGGAACTCTTCAGGCGCGGTGCTAGACAAGGTTCGATCAGCGTCTGTTGAACTTTCGAGTCTGGAGCTCCACCAGTCTCGATACCTGGCACGACCTGCAGCCCGTGCAGAATTTATGGGAGTGAAGAGATAGATGCCCTTCACCTTGGGCATTCCCGCAGGACGGGTAGGTCGAACTGCGTGTTGTAGAACCTGCATGAGTTTTCTCTCATTCAGGTGACGACACTCCCTGATCGACAGGATATTAACGTTGAAGCGGTCTGTCAGGACAATTTCCGAAACCAAGTCTGCCGGGACAGGAAGACCATCCAAAACAAGAGTGCGCACATCCTGCATGATCGATCTTCGTTCCAAGTTGGAAAATATGGCTCGAAGGGGAGCCGAATAAAATTCGTCCTCCGTGACCGAGTCATCGAGCGGCAAGCTTCCTGGCCCTTGACCTCCAGGGTCCATGGGCAATTGAGCGCCACGGCAGCTGCTCAGATCAAGATGTCTGAAGACGTAGGGGGTTTTCATGATCATCAAATAGAGAAACCTCGATGTGGACGCTAAGGCGAGAAGAGATGCAGGTGAAAGATACGGCGCAATATGGTCGAGAATCAGGCTGTTCGAAACGAGGTCAAGGATGGTGGTGCGCCTTAGCAACTCACTCTGCGGAGAACCGAACCACGCATGCTCATCGTGTGGAGGGATCTCGCACACCGGAGAGCTGAGCCGCAAGTCTTTGTGAGTCAAGCGATGTGTGCCGTAGTAAAAATCGGGGGCACGTCCGATGAGGTTCCTCCGGTAGGCGGCCATGGCACCAACAGTGACTTCTTCGCTGAGCACTGTAACAGGGCCGACATGAGGCTGGATCTCGTGCAGGGCAGCGCGGGCCTTGACCAGTTCCGTCTCAAGAAGGTCGATGGTGGACCGAAGAACAGCCGGCATGATGCCGGCTTTCAGATTCTCAGGATCGATAGCAGTAACCAAAGTAGACCATAGCTCACCTTCAGGCATAATACCAATGTCGAATGTCAGTAAGGATCAAGGGATGGAAGCAAGGGGAAAAAAAAGATAAGCAGGAGGGAAGGAGAGGGATCACGGCAGACTAGGAACAAAGGGCAAGAAACCCTAATTAGGGTCTGATTGTTTAGGTGAACCAGGGTGTGAAGAAAAAGGATACACCGGTTGGAAGGCGTGAAAAGGGAGGAGTGCCAGCTTTTTCTGTCAAGGATCAGAGGAAGGATATAAATGAAGGGAAATAGATAATAAATATCAGATATCGTTGGAAAGCTAGGGAGAATGAGTCTGCCGGAGCTGCAGGGATGAACGTGGATAAAGCCAAGCAGATCTACTGGAGGAGGAGCAATGATATCATAATCGCAAGAAGGACCAAAAAGTAAATAAATAAATAAATAAATAATAAAAATAGAAATGGAAATAGAACCAGACGAAATACAGTTGTAAAATAAGGGAAAAGATTGGACGATCTGGAACTCTGGAACTGGGGAAGTGTATGTGAAGAGGCAGCTCGACAGGAGCGGAAAGGCCGAAACAGGACGTCCGGGAAGTTTAAGAGAGTGCCAAGTGGCCGAAGTAGGAGACAAGGCGATAGATAGATCGATAGACCGACAGACCGATACGCCGTTGTAGCACCGAGAAGCAGCGGTGGAGCTTGCAGAGAAGAAGACGATGGGGTAATAATTGGGGGGGAAGAAGGGGGTGACGAAGATAAAAGGAGAAGCCGGGATGAGTTGGCAGTTGGAAAGGAACGACTCACGACTCTCACGTCTCACCGGGACAGGAATCGGGGAGTGATACTCCGTAGGTACCACAGTCGGACATGTGCAGATGGTTGTGCTCATCGAGCCGGGCTGACCGGACACCCTGGAGGGATAGCACAGGCGCGCATTCTGGCTATTCAAACAGCTTGGAACGAAGCACCGAGGCGCATCTGACGAACCGTTCAAGCAAGCCCGTGTGGGGAAAAGGGAATCTTGGAAGGGGGAAAGCTGAGCAAAAAAGAAACGTCTTTGCAGTTACGCGTCACGCGGCCAGCGCCCCAAGTCCCAAGTCCCCGCTGACTTGTCCATCTACAGAGTACGGCGCTGTGCGTCTGTCTTGTGTCCTCGCCAATTAATTAATTCATTAATTACTTATTATTATTATACCACACAGACACAGTGCTGCCTGCCTTCGCCCATTTCTGATGCCTGTGTCCTTGGCGCCAATGCTGTTCCCTTCATCCCTAATCCCCATTGCGCAAATGAGGTGAAAGCCAGGTGAAGCCAGGTGAAGCCCCCCGGGTGCATCCTCTTCCCGCCTCCTTTCAGAGTACAGGTCCTCGATCCACGGTCCTGTCCGCGGGTACCTATCCTAGTTGCAAATAGCTCCTGCCAAGTGCCAGCACACTGCTTGGGTCATGCTGCGTCGTGCTGGTTCGTGCATAATCATTGATGGACGGATGCCGTCCGGTGTCCGGTGTCCGGTTCCCTGAGGCTGGCCCTGAGTGTTTCAATGTAGACTTACACATACAGAGTAAGGCTATGGTCTAGACCAGACAAGCAAGAATAGTGGGGTTTGAGTTTACAGTTTACCCTTGTACGGCGCTGTACACGCACGACAAGCAAATCTGCACCTGCACCCCATGGACCATGGAGCATCCACTGTAATAAAGCTATACTTCTTCTAGTAATCTGCTACTATTGCTAGAGCCATGATCTGAGAATGATCCAAAGTTACCAGGAAACGATATTTGTTAGGTGAGCAGGACGAGAGGCAGTGTCTGCCACCTGATACATCCGATGCATTGGGCAGCTCGCACACACACACAGACATGCATTATCGGTTCTTGGCTGCCTCAAAAACCAGTCTTGCTTGGCAAAATAATATACACACATAACCGGGGCAGAATGCTCCTGATCCGCGCAATCTCGTCTTGAACTGTCTGTCCCCATTCCTCCTTGTAATAATAATAATCTCCAACAGCCTACTTCCAAAGCTTACCCAGTGCAGTCTCCTTATCATCGTGCTTGTTGAGGATCTTGGCCGTGGCCAGGTCGAAATCCTCCTGCGTCACGTGAACCCGTCGCTCACGGAGAGCATACATGCCTGCTTCCGTACATACTCCCTTGAGTTCAGCTCCCGAGCAGCCGTTCATCTTCTCGGCAATCTTCGTCAGGTTGATCCCACGCGTCAGGTTCATCGACCGCGAATGGATCCGTAGAATATCCGCACGAGCTTCCACCCTGTTCGTGACATCAATATCCGTAGTTTTCTTAGGGAGACAATAATATACATATATATGTATGTATGTATCAATATATCAGGATGAGAGAAAAACACTTACGATGGTGGCGGAAACTCAATCTTTCGGTCGATTCGCCCCGGTCGCAACAAAGCAGGGTCGAGGATATCCAATCGGTTTGTGGCCATGATAATCTTGATATTTTTGGTAGGCTCAAACCCGTCCAGCTGGTTGAGCAGTTCCAACATCGTCCGCTGCACCTCCGAGTCTCCGGAGCCGGCGGAGTCTATTCGACTGGATCCGATGCTGTCGATCTCGTCCATGAATATGATACTGGGAGCATGTTCACGGGCCATGACGAACAACTCGCGCACCATCCGACTACCTTCACCGATGTACTTCTGCACCAGTTCCGACCCGCTAACTCGGATGAATCGACAGTCAGTGTGATGCGCCACGGCCCGCGCAAGAAGTGTCTTCCCCGTCCCTGGAGGCCCGTAGAGGAGCACACCTTTGGGCTGTGCGATACCAAGGGATTCGAACAGCTCCGGATGATTCAATCCGAGCTCGATGACTTCCTTGATCTCTTTAATCTGTTGATCGAGACCACCAATCATATCGTATGTGCTGTCAGGGACCTTCTCAACCATCATGAGGGACACGAGAGGATCGACGGAGGAAGGAAGCATGCTCTCCAGTTTGTAAGAGTCTGATAGCAAGGCCACGCGTTTCCCAACAGTGAGTTTATTGATATCAACGCTGTCCGCGATATCGACCACTACACGATGACGACAAACGGGGTTAGGGGGGTTGTCTCCCAAAACATCAACATCCTTAGGCGAGACTCACCATACTTCCCCTCCGGGTGCACCTTAACAAGCACCTTCTTAGTACTCATCACTTTGACCACCTCACCGACGTAGGAGCCAGGCTGTTGAAGCAGACCCAGCTCCTCTCGTAGTAAGCGAACTCTGGAGTTATAATCATTGCGCTGAGCTTCTAGTCGTCTTAGGACCGCTTGCCCCTGAATTATCTCGAGTTTAAGGCGCTCAGTTTTGTTGCGGTAGTAGTTGTCGAGGGCCATGGCGGATGGATGAAGAAGAGAGGGAGAGGGTAGCACGCTTGCTCGTGTGTCTGGAGTAGGTGGGATGTCCTTTTTCTGCAAAGAACACTCAACGTGAAGGAACGCAGGGTCCAAGGACCAACAACAAATGGAACCGTAGGAAAGCAGAGCAGCAGGAGTGGCGAATGCGAAACGAGTTGGCCGTGAAGTTAGTTGACGGACAGCTTCGCAGCTGGTCGGGCACCAGCCAACACCTGTGTGTTTGCCTTGTTCGCACGCGAGGCTGCGTGCGATTACGTAACGCTGCAGCTAACCCTGCTTTCGTGCGGGTCCGTGCGGGCGGACCGCAGATGACCCGACGGGAGATGGTCGCGTCTCTCAGCTGCCCGTCGATAATAATAATAATAGTACTTCTCACCATGACCTCGATCATCTGCCTGGTCATCCCAGCTGTCGTTTGGGCTTCGTCGCGTCGTCCCAGTTGAGTTCATCGATCTCGCTATACGAGCGGTGATATATCCCTGACGTATTCCAACCGGCCACGGCTCTTTGTCTTCCCTCTATACTGCCTTACCCTTACCTGGCGGCCACAACTGAGTAGTCGCAACATGGAAAGCGGGCTGACTCTCTGGTTGTAAATGCCCATACGTCTCCTTCCGACTCTCAGTCGCTTCCTTTGCGTGAGACATTTTCTTCGCCATCCCCATTGTTTGTGGTTTTTCAACTGTCAACAATGGCCAGCAAAAGGGATGATGCCCCCAAGTCGGAGACCTCAGGCTTTGCACCAGCCATGAGACCCTCTGAAACTGTTCGTCGGCCCGGAGTTCCTGGCCGAGGTTCCAGAAGCTATGGTGCGTTTAATCGATCGAGAGAATCTGTCACCTACTCTGTTACTCCTGTTACTCTTTTGCTCATTGGTAGCTCTGCTCTAACTTCCTTCTCTTTCTTCCTTTTTACCTGAAAAGGCGCTGTAGAATCTTCTGAATTAGGCTCTGAGCAGCTCCGCTCAGAGGACGGACAGCCGGAAAGCTCCAGTCATACCTATGCGTCTCTTTCGCCATCCATACCACCTACCCAACCAGGTAGACAGAGGAAGCCGTCATTACCTCACCGCGTGTCTTACCTGCGCCAGGGTCCCCACAAAGGCCAAGAATTTTCTACAGATGATGACGTTCGAGAGGTTGAGGAGGATATAGCCTTACAGCAGTCAGGGAACCCTCCGACTTCACCCAGATTTTTTCCCCAGCCGTCCCCGAGATTGCTTCCAGCAAAAAACCCGAATTCCAGCCTGAGACGAAGACCGAGCGGCCGCCCGCACACCCTATCGGAGGAGGATCCTGACTACGCCGAGAATGATGAACAAACCAATTTGCCGGAGCCGAGTATGGAGACCTTTGGAACTCAATCCGTATCGCTGCAGCCACAGGGTGATAACCAGGAGGGCGAGGATGTGGACGCCGACGAAGATGAGGACGAGGATGTCTCCAGCGATGCGGAGAGTTTCACGCTCAAGGATCGGCAGCAGGCTATCAATGAAACGCACCCTTTCGGTATCAGGATATGGAAACCAGCCCTCTACAAGAAGAAGCGTTCTGTCGAGAGGACTGCCGAAGGTGACATCCACTCATCACCCGGTGGCCGTGTCAGCAACATGCTGTTTTTGATCAACCTGCTGTGGTCCTTGTTCTTCGGGTGGTGGCTTGCGCTGGCTGCACTCACTGCTGCCATCGCTTGCTTCATCTTTGCCTTCTCCCCCAGTGCGGCTGCCTACGGGAAAGTGTTTTTGGGCCTCTCATGGTACATCTTCTACCCGTTTGGTTCCTTTGTCCGCCTGGAAACCGACGAACATTATGCGGAGGAAGACGAGGGCGAAGGGCGGAGTATCAGTGAGTATGAGCAATGGCAAAGCGGTGATCTTGAGCATGGCAGGCTCTTCTTTGGTCCCCGCAGTGGTCGGTCTCTTATTGGCAGGAGAAGAAATAGTGTCGACTCGGCCAGTGAACGCGACAGCCTCCTTGGTCGGACCAGGAGGGACAACCGTCAAGACACCGCCCTATCCCATTCGAAGCGCCGCTTGTTTGGCCGTGGTGAATGGACTTTGGGTCGCGTTGTATTCTTCCTCTTTTTTTATTTCCTTGTGGGACCCTTGATGCTCTTGGTATCTCTGATCTGTTGGATGCTTGTCTTCTGGATTCCAATGGGACGTGTGACGCTTATATTATTCCACCATCTTCGCCGGCATCCTTTAGCCCTGTCGTTCCACTCGGATACATCGTACACCAGGTTCTCATCTGGCTCGTCCTCCTCGATCCTCTTGTGCACTTACCGTGCAGCTGGCATCAAGTACTGGAAATATACGGTTGACGGAACAAATATCTTCTTCATAAATCTTCTCGTTGTGGTCCTGTTCGTCATCTTCGATTACTGGGTGCTGGATGCGACCTTGGGCCTGCACGCGTGGTTCACCCATCCAGGAATGATCTTCACTTTAGCTCTTGTTTCCATCATTCCATTGGCTTATTTTATCGGCCAGGCTGTCGCGTCGATCTCCGCTCAGTCATCCATGGGGATGGGCGCGGTGGTCAATGCCTTTTTCTCCACAATAGTGGAGGTCTACCTGTACTGCGTTGCCCTGACGGAGGGTAAGTCGCAACTGGTAGAAGGCAGCATTATCGGCAGCCTTTTCGCAGGAATCCTTTTCCTTCCAGGACTATCCATGTGCTTCGGGGCGATCAAGCGTAAGACCCAGCGGTTCAATGTGAGGTCTGCTGGCGTCACTTCCACAATGTTACTGTTTGCTGTGATTGCCGCTTTTGGCCCTACGCTATTCTACCAGATCTACGGCAGCGTAAGATACTATTACCAGAACTCGCCTTCAATTTTTTGAACTACTGCTGATCAGTCAAATTTAGCATGAACTGAAGTGCCGGTCCTGCAGCGCGTCGGCGGAACTGGCAGACCAAGACTGCCGCCGCTGTTATTTCTCTCAGGTTCCATCCGTCAACGACTCATTCTTCGAGAAGGCGGTGCAACCTTACTCTTGGCTTGCCGCCGTGTTTTTGTTCTTGTCTTACGTGATTGGTATGTGGTTCACTCTTAGGACGCACGCAGCTCTCATCTGGGCTACTGAAGTCGAGGAGAAAAAGCCTGCGAGTGCTTTTCAAGCATCCGGACCTTATGAACCGCGACACGTCCTTTTTCCTCATGGATCTGCCGACGGACACTTTGACCATAGGAATTCTATTCGCGAGTCACAGTTATACAAACGGATTTTGGGGCAATCTCTACATCAAGTTGGGCTGGGGGGTGGCGCAGAGAACGACACGGAGGCCGAAAGCCAGACACTTCACGTTGTTCCTCCTCGATCCGATATCAATAATAATGATGACACAGCACAAAAGGACAGTAATAAGCTGCGGAAGGACGAAAACGACAGACTTGTACGCCGTGTAACTGAGGTAGCAGCAACCGTTGCCGCTGTCGCTGCGCGTGAGGGAACGCAGTCTCGAAAAGCGCCTGCCTTGCAATCTATCCCGCACCAAGGTGACAGCAGCAAGACTTCCGCCCAACCAACAAACAATGCACCCGATGAGACTGATGGTGCCGGAATTTCTGCGCACCCCAGCGGCGGCGGACATGATGCGCCGAACTGGAGTAGGACCAAGAGCTCCATCATTCTTGTGGTTGCCACTCTTCTTTACGCCATAATAGCAGAGATCCTTGTCAACACCGTGGATGTGGTTTTAGAGAGCGTTGACGTCGATGAGAAATTCCTCGGTATTACTCTTTTCGCTCTTGTCCCAAACACCACTGAGTTCTTGGTATGACCTTCACTCTTCTCATTTCTCAACCCATAACGAAGAGGATCTTTTGCTGACACTAGAAACCCGGGGGGGGTTCCGAATAGAACGCTATTTCATTTGCAATGAATGGCAACATCGCGCTGTCAATGGAAATCGGTTCTGCTTACGCCTTACAAGTCTGCCTTTTGCAGATTCCTGCCTTGGTTCTCTTCAGCGCTTTCCAGTCTCAGACTCTCGAGCCGTCGAAGATGCTGTCCCATACATTCAAGTAAGTAATTAAATTTTTCCAATTATGTTCTCCCGCTCTACTGCCCTGGCAAACCCCCTTCGTTTTCGCAAACTCTTTCTGACCGTCTTCGACTTCGTACAGTCTGATCTTCCCCCAGTGGGATATGGTCACCGTGATTCTCTGCGTGTTCCTCCTATCTAACGTGTACGGAGAAGGGAAGAGCAATTACTTCAAAGGCTCGATCCTAGTTCTCACGTATCTCGTGGTTGTGACTGGTTTCTATCTCTCCGGCTATAGTAATGCGGACATCATGGGAGTGGATAGTTTTGACACACTAGCCCTTGGTCCCCAAAGTCTTGCCAGACCGGTACTTCCGGCGGCGCGATGACGTTCGCCGAGTTAAAATTCCAAAATACTGTCTATATAGCAGTTCGGCGAAGTCGCCTTCTAACCCCGCTTAGCGAACATTTGGTTTCTTCGTCATGAGATAAATAACTAGGATTGAACTGTTAAAGAGTGGAGTGTGTCTGTGAGTCTAGGGGATTCTTTTGTCTCTTAACAATAATATTATCCTCCGTGTCATAGTCATCATCATAAGCATAAGTCTCGATAAACAAATACATGGAATCTTGAAAGAACTCAGATTGCCCTGCGCCTTTATAAGTCTTCAATATTATTTTAATACACAAATACACATCCACATACGCCTCTCCTGAAACCGCTTTTCGTTTTGATTTGCACGGATGGCGTTCCGCGTCGCTGCGTATAAGGTAGCGCGGCCGCTCATCGAAGACGGGATAGATTCCGAATCATGTTAGGCAGACTGTTGAGCAGTCAATCAAGTAGACTTCTTCCAGGAGCCAATAGCCTTGTCGACGCTCGCTCGGTATGCCTGTTGCTTGAAGCATTGGTCAAGGAAGACACCATATTTGGCCTTAAGCAGGGCCTTCTCGTGAGGATCGTCGGTCGGCGCCACTTTCTTTCCAGGCTTGCTCATACGATCCATGACGTCCCAAAGACTGTCGGTGTTCCCCTGGCCATCCGCACTAGCTGCTTTTGCACCTAGCATTGCAGCACCGTGGCATACAGCCGCATGAACGTATTGCGGAATGAGAACCGGCATTCCACATGCGGAAGCAATCAGATAGACCAGTATGTCATTCTGGCATTGAGAACCAGACATGAAAATTGAGGTAATGCTATGGCCAGCTTCATTCATAGTGTCAATGATTTGCTTTGTCTGCAAGGCGATGAATTCTAGCGTGGCATAGTAATGGAGGGCGAGACCCTCGACGCTCTTGTTGCTGGAAATGCCCACAATAGAGCCCGTCATTCGCGGATCGGCAATTGGAGACCGGTTGCCCCAGAGATCTCCATAGAAGAAGATGTGGCGAGCAAGATAAGAGACACTGGGAGCCCCTTCGTTCTTTGCTATCTCCCTGAGGTGCTCGTTCAGATAGTCGTAAATATTCAGATTCTGCGAACTAGCCAGCGACTTTGCCTGTTGAAAAGCTGGGTGCGTTTCAATGACAAATTTGAGCAGCGCTCCAGTAGCAGATTGGCCGCCTTCTGCCAGCCAGTAGTCCGGCAAAATCGTGTCACGATATGGACCCCATACCCCTGGAACGAAGACAGGGTTCGGTCGCATGGCGAGGTGGCAGGTCGAAGTTCCAGCAACCGATGCCAGGCGTGAAAACAGCTGCGACTTGTCATTCTTGGCAACATCGGCGGATAACTGGCCAGCACCTAAGTCGACCTTTGCACCAACCGTGCCAATCCAACCCGCATAGGCATCGATAACGCCACTGCCTATAGCAATACCTGCTGGCAGTCCGAGCTCTGAGGCAGCTCTCTCACAGAGAGTGCCGACAAGCTCACCAGCGCTAAGGTAATCACCGTTCTGCGCGAAGCAAGAAAAAGTCAGCCTTCCAGATTCCTAAAAGAGGCTCCTTTTTCCAGGTACGGTCAAAGAAAAGGCTCACCACCCCGTTGACGCCGCCCATTCTCACGAAATCTTCATCCACCAAGTCACCGAGACCAATTTCTCTAAGGAAATCTTCTTGCCAGCCTTTCACACTTCCGTCAACTCCAACAGGTACGTATCCCTGCTTACAGATGACGCTGCAGAAGCTCCTCTTTTCGTTGCCGGTTGCGATGTGGGTCAGAGCATCAGCCAGATCAAAGAATTTGGACTGTGCGAACAGATCTTTAGGCATATGATTCTTCAGCCACAGCACTTTGGGAATTTCCATCTCGATAGACATCGTGCCACCCACATAACGCAGGAGATTATGCTTGGTGGCATTCACTTTCTCCGTCTCTTCAACAGGGCGATGATCTAACCACAAAATGACGTTGCGGTCAGTATCGAAGTTGGGACCGGTAACGGAGACCGGTTGATCAGTGCGAGTGGAAAAGACAGCCAACGAGCAAGTTGCATCGAACCCAATGCCTCGAACTGTGTTGGGATCAATGTCATTCTGGCTCATAGCCCGATGAACTGCGGTACAGATGCAACTCCAGATGTTGTTTGTGGATTGTTCCTGAAGAAGAGACGGTCAGCTTCCCATCCAATAAAGATTAAGAGTTTGAAGAGCATTCGGGGAATTCGGGGAAGTTCCTCCGTGTCAGTTTTGACGAGAGATCTACTGATAACCCAGAATGGAAAAGCGCATTCGGGGAACTCGGTGGAAATCGCCGCGGTGGCAAGGCAAGAGTTCTAAAGATAACCCACTCACATAGAAGCCTTCCTGGGGTTGCCAGAGGCCAATATCTTCAGAGTCCAAGCCAACAATGTCACCCTTGTCGTCCACAATACAAGCCCGGGCACTTCCAGTGCCAACATCGATTCCAATATAGTGATTGACAGGAATTGAGACCTCACTTGGCTGACTTGTCGACGTCTGCGCTGGGGGTGGTACAGCCATAGCGGATGAGGCGCGTGAGTAGTATGAAGAAAGATAATGGCAGTTCTGGCAGTTCTGGCAGTTCTTTGTCAGTTTTTGCAACCGTACCACGTACAACTATAGAGGCTCAGATAGCGCATATCCAGAACCTACAATAATAGTGAAGATAAGAGAAGAAGTGCTCAGATATCGTCACGGACACTTTATTTTGCTTGTTCCGCTTGAGGAACTGGTATCTCAATGACAGAATCAAGGTGGTGTTCGGACTGGAACTGGGAGAGGACAGAGAGAAGCAAGGTGCAAGAAGAACTAACTATGCGAGGGAAGCTACCAGGAGGACCCGGAGGGTCCCCTTGCTTTTATTGTCGCCGCCCATTGCCATTCTTGGCTGGCACTAGCGACGACCTGGTAGTTACACAGTTACGCACAGCTGGCAAACAAATTCCCGGGGAAGATGGAACCTTCGATGACGATGCTGGGGTCTGAGTAATGGATGACATCGATACGGTCCCGAGGACGGTGTGCACTTCCCGTTGCGGCAAGTTCTGGGCCGGATCATCCTCGTGAATCGCGCTTTTAACCGCGATCCGAACATGACGTACCGTCCGTACCGTACCGTACCGTACCGTATGATGTCGTGCTGACTCAGCGCGTGCCTGCGCCAGGCTTGGAGAGCATCGCCGACTGCTCCAAAAGCTTGACATCGTCGGCCTCCCTCGCCGAACTTGCCAGTCCTTCTCATTGATGGAGCGTAGTGCTCCGGACTGTTGATGCATATCTGCACGGAGCAGAATCCATTGTTCCAGGCCTCAATATCCAGCTACCCACTTCCGCCAGGTCATTTGTACACCTCTCCTTTGTCCGTCTACAGGGTCATATATCATCATCGCCAATCCGGCCCGCCACTCAAACCATGCGACCCCGGTTTGCCGTCTTCGGCGTCATTTGTGTGATCTTCTCCCTGCTGATCACCTGGACGGCAGCTGATTCCTCGTCTTCTGCCCTGCCCGTTACAGCGGACATCCTGTACTGGACCCTCACATCGCCGCAGCCGTCGATTCTCTCGCGCGTGTCCTATGACCCGATATCCCTGAAGACAAACGTACTTTCCTATACACCTCCTGATAACGCTGTCGGGGTCGAACGGGGACACGATGAGCCCATCCGCATTGGTCTTTTCACGTCGACTATTACCAACCCAAAGCAATGGGTCGGGAGCCTCACTTCGTCATCTGCCCTGACGAATAACGGCGATCGGAAACCGAAGCTCCGACTTCACCTCGGACCCAACAACCAGCTATACCATGCCTCCTTATCGTCGAGTGATCACAATTCATCGTCGACGGCACCTCTGGACTTAGAGCTCATCTCTAACGAAGCAGGTCCCCTGCCCCACCTAAATAGACCTGTGGTGGTTAGTCCTGGTGGCACAGGTACCGAAGAGGAACCCGAGAAGACTTTCTTTCAGAAGTAAGTTATACACAACACATATATACCTAATAAACTTGGACGAAAGTCTGACGAGTCCACGCTGCATTTTAGGTACTGGTGGGTCATTCTTATCGTTACGTTTCTGGCCACTACCGGGGGCGGCGGAGGAGGAGGAGAAGGACAATAGAGGCTCCCTTTTTGAAAAGGAAAATGACTTTCCAGACTTTCCACTCTATACTCACGCTCGTGCTACTCCCGGGCTACCATTACTATGTCGAGTTCGGAAGGCACCCTTTGTACTGGGCTCGGACAGTCGTGTGCCTTCTGTTCAGGCAGGATTCCTTACATGTGGTGTCGCCTGACGCCGGGGCATCATTGTTCTCATGGCGGTCTAGTCTTGTATATTTTGTTGTCCTAGCAGACCACTTGAAGACCCCGTCAGAGGATCTTTGGAATACTCGACGGCTCACGTACCGTAGCTGGTGGGACGCTAAGATGCCTACTCATGTGCTGCTTATGGAAACGGGGCTTGCAAGGCTTTAGCATCTCTATCATTCAGTAGTGCTCCAATATCTAGAACATTGGTATCCATGTTCCTATCTACTCCCCTATTTCCCGCCCATTGGAGTGTATGTAGACCTCTAAATGCACCCTTCCTTTCTTTCAGGTGGTCCATAGAGGTCCAGCTGGTGGACTGTCCTTTTTCCTTTACCTCTTGGGCTCAGATCCCAAAACATCAGCCCTCGATCCGTGATGGCCAAAAGCTCGTTTTCCTTGTCAGTGAAACGAAGCTTGAAGCATACCGCTTCCACGTCTATAGTGATAGGTCTCAGTTCGATCATGTCTGAGTCGGCGGACTGATAACAGGGCGGGTAGAAACCACTTTCATTTTCTTCGATTAGTGCGTTCGGCTCCAGCGCCCAGACCTGAATTACATTCCAGTTCGCGATTGCGAGTCGTGTCCCGAGGGGAGACGCAGCAATGATACAGCCAAGAGAGCTAGTTGGATCTTGATAACCCTGGAGTCGTCCAACCACGATCCAATCCGAAAATCGCCTCCCGCGGTCAAGGTTCAGTTCATGGCCGCAGTTGCGTGCCCGACAGAGAGTATCGGACTTTAGGATACAAGCCACCGTCCAATTCTCCTCTCGGTGCCTGGCTATTCCAAGAGAAAGGTATTTCCAGTGGCACATCGGAGGATTATCCCCACTGCGTGTTCGATGGGTGCCAAAAAAAGGGATCGCAATCGAGAAACGTAGACTCAACGAACCGGTGAACTGTACTGTGGACAGGTTCCTATGTAGGGCAGGTGGAAGCGAATCCCACAGCGGATGGATCTTCTGAAACGACCCATATAGAGTCTGTCCTCGGTAATAGTACAGTAGCTGGCTATGCCGGTCATTGAAAGTAAGGTCGATCACGGGGCCCCTGGAGTCGAATGACCCTCCTCCTGCGAACGTCACCGGAAGATCTCCATGTTCTTCCAAGAGGATGCGAGAATTGTAACTCAGGGCTAGGTAGTGTCAGCAGTCAGAAAGTGAGCAATGATAGCAAACCGCGATTGACAGAAAGGTATTACAGACTGATGATTCCCGATTCATCGTCAACTGATTCTTCTTCGGTTGCGTAAAGGACAATCTCTGTTTGACTGCTTTCCCGGACGTGTTGCCAGGAAATAGCAAATGTGTTTCTATCGGCAGCAGCGAAACCGAGAGGTTCGTAATCAGCATGTTCCAGGAAGCCGCAGACCCGGACACAGTCGTCGGCGGGAGATTCTAGCCCGTGGTGGACAAGATAGATGATCGGACTTGAACCGGACTGCAGAGCATGTCTGATAAAAGGATGTTCCTCATCCACATCACTTTGGTGTATGGAAGGGGTGAACCGCTGCAGAGTGAAGATGCCGTTCTCTCCGTCGAAAGCTGTTTTGAGTATTTCCACTCTCCCCGGTTGTCGCCAGGGAAACCTCAGGTGGCATTTCGGTGAGAAACTCCCATCATGGGCGGCTTGAAAGATGTGGACACTGTCGTCACCTTTGAAAACAAGTGCCAAGTTTCGGTTACTTGAGGTTGCGAAGGAAGAAGTCCGAGCGTCAATCACTCGTCCCTCAGCACTAAAGAGCTTTCGATCTGCATAGAACTGCGAGCAGTACAGTTGTTGGGCAGACCGCTTGGCGAGTGACTTGAAGAGATCTCTTGTGGCTGAAGATTGGACATCCAAATCCGAGCCAGGGGTACAGAGTAAGTGATGCAAGATCACTTCACGACAAGTGGATGCAATTTGAAACAGTGTACGGCAAGAGAAAGCCAGTTGCATGTAAGTGGGTGTGGTGCAGTGCTGGAGAACCAGCTGTATCAGCTCCGGCGGAAGTTCGAGGAGCATGGTGCGCAAGCTCGAGCTTGACCAATATCGTGAAACTTGAACGAGAGGACTCCTGAGAGGCAAACTGGCCTAAGTTGGAAGGACTCTTTTCCCTGGGTATTGCAAAAGAGATCAGTTCTTTAAGCAGATCCACGACTAAGCAGCTCACTGTTGCCTGGTTGCCGTTATATTATAATTTACACGGAGCTCTCTTTCGCTTCAAGCCACCGTTCCAGACTACCTAGGTTGACCCCGCTTTCGTTGCCTGCTCCTGTTGACAGACTCCAATCGAATCTGAGCTTGACCGGGAGCATTCACTGTAGCCATTCACACGCACATTGGCATTCGCTGTATTGGATAAGGTGGCAATCATCCACGGGGCCCCAAAACGGGAAAGTCCGGTTCCGTTGGCTTTGGTCGCAGCCGAAAGACGGCTTCCAATCGCTCTACATGTAGGACTGTACAACTAAGCAATGCCTAGAACAAGCTTCTAGCAACAGGTCCAGGTCTACAGCAAAAAGTAAATTCCTCGTTTCTCTTGTTTTTGTGTATACCTACCAGGCATGTAAACACGGCACACTATATACATTCAGTCATAAGTACTGTCACGTAATGCTCCAGATCCAGCCCGAGGTGAACCCATCCACTACTAGTAAAGCAGCATAAAGCCAAAAGCAACGGTAAGCCTGAAGGGCGAAGCAGGGTATTTCATCGAGGTAAGAGTTCAAGCAGTAGGACTCTCCGTCCTTTCTGATTTATCTTCTTCCGCCATCTGAGACGCGATCCATTCAAGTACGCTCTCATAGCAAAGCACGAACTGGCTAAGGTTCTGTACCATGCTTGGTCTTTGGGTGCGAAATTCTCCCACGGTCTTCGCAATTAGATCCAACCCCTTGTCGAAGACCCAGTTACCGCCCTCCGGAATCATGTCATCGTCGGTCTCCTGAAAACGTAGAGCACCTTCCGTATATTGTCGTTTCAACATATCTAGAACACTGTCAACCGTACAAAATGCGCCGGTCCGTCCACAACCAGCACTGCAATGTACTAGGATAGGACGTTGCCGTCCAGGTTCCGGCTCGCAAGCCGCAAAGCGAACAGTGCTAGTTGCTCTTCTGACATTGTCGCACTGTTCAATCAACTTTAGAAGGTGAGACGGCTGTGACGTCGTCCCAAAGTCTGGCCAATAAGGATATTGTAGCTGGGTGATTTGCCGGAGTGGTTGGAACGGATAGGCGGAATGTGATAAGCTAAAATGGCGGATAATTATGACAGGATTGTCAACAGGTTGCTGGACAAAGGCATTCTGCTGGTCTGGAGACAACTTGTTTGGCACTCCAGGGTTCCCAGGATCGACATTCTGTACATCCCCAGAATTGACGAAGACATGTCGCTGAGAAACACATCTGAGTTTCAGAGGTCCGTAGTCTCCTGACTTCCAGTAGCAGTGACATTTTACTTGCCCTCGTTCAACTTCAGCTGTGAGAGACACGATAATGTTGATGTCTTGTTCCCAGACCAGACGCCAGAAATCCTGCGAACGTTAGAAAGTCAGTCTAGTAATAATGGGGACGTCATTGACTTGCATTAAACGTATCAGGCACGGGAGCTTGTGTGGCTATGTATGTTTTATTGCTATAGTCCGCTTTCAAGTAATTCGCGTTCACATAGTCGCAACCACCGACCGGCACATCCTGAAGATGGACTCTCGAATGCTCGAACGGATAGATATCATTGTACCTATTTTTGGTACCCTTTTCGATACCTGCGACGCGAAATGGTCCTTTGGATGTGCTCGAGACAGACGGGTCGTAAGACAGGGCTTGCCGCATACGCTCCAGCTCCTTCTTCTCGAGATCTAAAAACTTTTCTGACACCGTGCGCCCTTGATCTCGACAATCTGTCGCAGCGCGCAGCCAGAGAGGGAGACATCTCCTCTTCGATCTTGGTAGTTTTTCAGAACACTTAACAGCAATCTGCCCGACGCCGTCAACAAGATCAAGGTTTTGGCGGATGTTACTGAAGAAAGGATTTGGAGCGCATGACTCCTCAGGCAAGTCACATCCTCCAACAACAGGTGCTGTCGATGGAAGAGTAAGGCTCGTCAAGTTCTGTCCTTTTAAGGCCGCATTGCGTGATTTTGATTGTGATTGCGGTTGGCTGACAAGACGAGGAAACTCTTCAGAAAATGCTTTGAAGCCGCCACGGATAATCAACCCTTCGCCAGACCACCCGTCTTCGGTGAACTTCTTCAAGACGCAGACAAGGAGGCCGGCGTCCTTCATATTTGAGCTGGAAGCATCATAAACGATAATAAAGCGACAAGTCCTCCATCTCGCAAATCTTTTCTTGGTAGATTCGTCTGTGAACGTGCCTTCTAGTTTGCGCGTGTCGAAGGAACGGCGTTTCAGTAACGTCGTCGGAATACAAAGGTTTAGAGAGTCTTTGATGTTAGCTCGCGCAAAATGTGCGAATGGACGTACGTCAAGTAACAAGACTTCGTCGGGAAATGATTCGAGTAACTCCACGCATCGAGACGGCGAGACGGCGCAGCCATCGAAATCAGACGAAGACACAGGGAGGGTATTTGCACGAGGGATGGGAAGGTTTGGCATAGATACTGCCTGACCTGAGCCAGAATACGGGGTGGCTCTTTGTTCACCTTTCCAGGGAAACTGAGCAACACTCATGTACGGCAGTGCTGACGATGAGTTTTCCCGTACTGGCTCTACCCTTTCGGTTTCATTGTTCGAGATGCCCTCAGTCAAGTCTCGATGATCCCCATCAATTCCGGACCATGTCCTCGCCTTGCTCAAAGATGTCTCAAATATCCCCTTCTGAGGCAAAAACTGCCACTTTGGAGGCACCGGGGCTGCCGCATGTGAAACCGCACTGTAGTCGACTTCATCGCACGGATCCTGCATCGAAACCGGCCGATTGTGGGAAACCCCACTGCCGATATCAAAGTAATTGGGAGCCAGGCCCTCTGCACTAGGGTCTCTGGAGCGTGCCCCAAGATCAAACGAAGAGGAGCCCGAGTCTCGCATCGACAAAACAGGAGTCGGTGCAGAAGGACTGGCAAGTTGACAACTGGCTGATTCTCGCGTCCATGGAAAGGCTGCCATGGCAGGCATGTCAAAGCCGCAAGACCCAACTACTCTGGAGAGACCTATCGGAATAGCGTAATGAAACAGCGAGGAGATCCAGCCTCAGCCATATTCGATTCCCTTCCACAGTCTGAGAAACCGACGCCCCTGCTGAGCAGCCTCTAGCGATTCACCTTAGCTTTCGAAATAAAGGTGTTAGGAACTAAAAAGTCGAAAAAGATATATCGGTGACTAATTTCAGCCCCAAAAAGATTCGATAATAAAAGTACTTGAGTCCTTCGTGGCTTGACTCAATAGTACGCTGACAGAAGCGGTTGATGGGTAATGAAAGCCTAATACATCGAAGTGGTCTCTAGAATTATTAATCCGAAGAAGAAACTGAGGGTTAGGAGTGTCCCGTACTGTCTCCCTTTTCCTTTTCTCTTTTGCTCTAAATCTAAAATTTAAGGAGAATTTTCTCCGGTGACAGGAGATAACCACGAGGGGCTTTCTGAAAGGCAAGTGCAGCGGCAATAGAAGACCAAAGAGGAAAGTTTAAGAGGATAGTGGTCAAATAGAGTTGCAGTTAAGATTCGGTAGCAGCAGGAGGATGAGAGTGACTAAAGAGTAAGAAAAGGAGGGGGGGGGAAGACCGTTGATATCGTCGACCCACCAACATCAATAATAATAGCATTTGCATAATATTCCTCATTTAGAAAGCAAAGTGGCTTATACAGGCCCTCTTACAGTTGCTATGATTTACCCTGATCACGCTACAGAGCATCACCTGCTATCGAATGTGTGGAAGAGAGTGGAGAACGAGGCAGAATCCAAGGGCTCAAACACAGTGAACAGAGCAAACCTATTATTAAGTGGGACCCGTAGATAACTAGTTAGTTACTGGGTATATGGGTATGACGTTATGCCGCCTCAGACACAAACTCTGAACGCAACCGCCCGTTCTCAACCGCCGTTCTGGACTGCAGTCTCTCCAGCCACCGACATCCCTGTGGTGGGCCGGAGTGGCGGAAGAGCTCCCTTTGATTTCGCCTTCATTGGCCAGTTACCGAGGTCAAGTCTCATTGCGCTGGAAGGCATTTGCCCCTGCACTTTTTGCCCCCCGCGAGATCTGAAGATGCGTGTCCGACGAGCCTGTTCGTTTGTCCCACACTCAAAGACATGTCCGAAAAGAACTCCTGTGCACTACCTAGTTACCTACCTAGGTAGTCCAAGTTCGTTCACGGTATTGTACAATACTGTACTGTATTTTATTATACAAGCATGGGATGTTGTCCCTGCGGCGTCGACGTTGATAGAAAGAACCTTGGAAAATCCGACACAACTTCCTTTTTGGACGTACGTGTTGGATCCCACCATTTAACGTAACCCCGGTTCATTATAGTCTCCCGTCCGGTTCACCTTTGAACCTTTCCACTCGTTTCTGCTCCCAGTCGTCTAGGTCTTTGGCCATAAGCCTCTTTATAGGGAAACGAACAGAAGAAAAGAAGCGTTAGCAAAGCCCATCTTGCCCAGGGAATAAGGGACTTGCATAATATTCCTCCCTTTCGTCTCCCACAATACGTCTCCGTGGGTTTCGCTTAATCGCCTCGTCACCTCCGAGTCCCTTGAGCCCGAGGTCCATAGCTTCTTCCTGGTTTAACTGTTTCACTCTGCGGTCGTGACGTTCGTATCTTAGAGCGGTAGCCGGTGTAAGAACGAAGGAACCTGCCACCATGACTGCAATGAATGGGAGACCGAAAAGAAGAAACGGATGTCTGGGCAGCTTTGCTCGATATAGTGCACCAATTCGCTCCCCAAGACTAGAAGATGCGGTTGTCGCGCGACGGAATGTTTTGGTACCAAATGCAGGCATTGTGGAGACAAGAACAAAGAATCTCTCTGTACAGCCCCTGGAGCGTTCCTCTTTAGCAGTAAGGTGGAAGCTGGAGTGCTTCGTTCCAATGCCTAGGTAGAGATACGGTACCAAAATGACCAAATGACCGCTCTACCGCACTGGCGTGATCATTCTGTTACTGCCGGCAGAATAGATGACCCGTGCCTGGCGCACAGAGCTAAACTCACCGCCCTACAACATAATTCTTGCATTCCTTGCTCCAGGTAAACACATCGAAGTCTAGGGACTAGCTAGCTGTCAATCAGATAGGCCTGATCACTGGCCTTCGCTGTATCTATGATATTCGAGGGATGATATCATTGATTCCCAAAAGGTGAGTGATTCCTTTCGTGAAAGGACTTTGTGTCATCCGCACTCTTATGCTTAGCTAGCAACTGCCTCGAAGTCAAGAAAGGTCGCGTTAGGCTTTCCTTCGCGGTCGTACACGCCAACTCGCCTTTGCTATCTCAAACTCGCTACTTAGGGTTTTCCAATGGCCTCTTCTAACGCTAGTTCCATATTTGGAGGCGGTGGTTTGCCGACGCCGAGTTCCAAACCACAGGGTAATCAAACTGGACTTTTCGGAACTCCTCCAATTGGAACAGCGCAGTCTGCTCCGAATGCGTCTTTATTTGGCAGCAATATACAGACCCAACAGCAAGCCAGTCAGCCTTCAATCCTTGGGCAGCAGACCAACGGGGACCAGACACAGCCTACTAGCCGAACAACCCAGCCTGCCTTCTTCAACAGCTTACTGGAACGTGGGAAAAAGCGACCAGCTTCAGGCTCTGCTCAGACGACCGGCTTTGGTGAATTACCTAGTCTTCAGCTGGGTCTCGACGACATCCGCAGAAAGGCAAGAGAACTTGGCGCGGGAGGGGCGAAAGAACAAGATGGTATAAGCGGCAAGGCGTAAGTACCGCGTCATGCTCCTAAGTGTTTTATCTTCTTGTTTATTAAGTTATAGTTAACACTTACGCCTTTGCCTTTTACAGACACTATTTATTGGCCGGTTCGGGGATCTTGCCTGGGCATGCACTACGCGATCTCAGAGCCTTAGACCCACAAGCGTCTCTGGCTGCACCGCCAAAGGCGCAGGACACTTTCGACCCTGACAATCAGAAATTCTTGAAAAATATACAACAACGTGGTCGTCAAGTTATGATAGCTGAAAGTCTTGCGCGTTCCCAGAGAGATTTTGATACATTCCTGGAAGAGAAGGTTGACTTGGACTGGGAGGAGCAGCGCCGAAAGATTTTCCAGCACTTCGGACTGGCGCAGAAGGTCGACGGCGCACATGATGGTCTGGGCGGGTCTATGAGAGGCTCATTTAGCCGGTCCGCGAAACCGTCTAGACAGGCGACCTCATCACACCGTCCGCCTAGTGCATCTAGGAGCGTTTTTGGTCGATCCGGGCTCGGAAAATCAGTGATAGGAGCTCCTGCAGCTCTACCAACGGGCCCGAAGCTATTTGAAGAACCGTCAGAACGGAATGACGGCGCCGGTCAGCGCTCGTCGGACTTCCAGTTCCTCCGAGAAAAAATGGGCCATTACGTGGAGAAGGTGCAGCGCTTGAATCTAGCTAGACTCCAAACGTACGCCTTTCCTATTCTTCATGAATTCTCGGAAGTCGAAAAGAATGTTGGTGGTGATGTAAGATACAAGACCTAATAGGATTCTCCCCTTTCGTCTACTGACAGACTTAGGTTCCCCGGCAACTCTTCGACGCCTATCGGGCTCTGATAAGCATAGTTGGAGAAAAGGAAAATATTGGAAGTGCTTCAGACCCTGGCGCTCTAAAAGAACGACAATTCGCGAGTGACTATCTTGATGAAGCGCCACAATCACGCGGTGCAGCAAGTCTAAAGAAAAGAATCATTAATGGCTCACGGTCCTTTCTTGAGCGGTCGTTCTACGATGAAGTCGAAAGTCTGATTAACAAAAATCCTCGAGAAGCACAGCTTGGCGGTATACCGACCGTGCCGAACAAGGTTCGCGCATATATTCGACTTCGGGCAGCCAGGAGGGACCTCGCACCCGATGGAACTGAACTGCAGATGGTCGGTCAAGATTATTGTTGGATTCTTATCTTCTATCTCCTTCGGTGTGGGTTCGTCACTGAAGCAGCAGAATATGTGAGCCAAGACCCTGGTTTCAGATCGTTGGACCACAAATTCGTTACGTACATGACAACGTACGCGCAAAATAGGCGGCTACCGAGGGACCTGCAGCAGAAAATCAATGGAGAATATCAGCAACGTTCTCGCAATGCCCCGGAGAATACGGTAGATCCATATCGGATGGCATGTTACAAAATCATCGGACGCTGTGACCTAAGCCGCCGGCGTTTGGAAGGGGTGAATCAGAGCGTTGATGACTGGATGTGGCTTCAATTCGCTCTGGCCAGGGAAGATGATCGCGTTGAGGAGGCTGCGGGGGACGTTTTTGGTCTTGAGGACATCCAGACTGACATTAGTGAGATCGGGCAAAGGGTCTTTGCGAAGGGCCAAGAGGGTCCTGGAGGGTATGGGACTTTCTTCCTCCTCCAGATTTTGGGTGGGATGTTCGAACAGGCTGTGTCTTATCTCGGCTCTTATGCTTCAGTCAGTGCGGTCCACTTTGCCATCGCCCTGTCTTATTACGGACTCCTGCGCGTGTCGGATTTCTACGTAGCGGGAGAGGAGATTTGTATGATTCCAGACTCCTTCCGCTTCTCTTTTCAATCAATTCTCTTGTTCATGGTAACTGATGTGAAATGTGAACAGTGTCATACACCGTCAAACAATACCCGCAAATCAATTTTGGCCATCTCATTACGCAGTACACTCGAGATTTCCGTATAGGAAACGTTGCAGCGGCTATCGACTACTTTTCTTTGATCTGTTTGAACAGCGATCTTCCCGGAGCTCTCGGCAAGTCTCAAATCGCAGTTTGCCACGAGGCGTTGCGGGAGTTCATATTGGAGACCAGGGATTTTGCCAAATTACTTGGCGACATACGTGCCGATGGGACCAGGATACAGGGAGTGATTGAGCAGCGCCTTAGCCTGATAAAGCTAAAAGATCAAGAAGAGTTCCTGAAGGCGATCACGCTGCAAGCAGCTGCAGTTGCGGATGACAAGGGCCTTACAGCCGATGCGGTCCTCTTGTACCACCTTGCCGAAGACTATGATCATGTCATCGACATTATTAACAGATCACTTTCTGATGCTGTGTCTGTTGAACTTGGAAGTCCCACGCTGAAACTGCAGCCGTTAGTACCTAGAACAGGATCACCTCAAGATGGACAGCCTGCAGATCAGCAGAGCGTTTTGGCGCAACCTGGGAGCAGCCTGAGCCTGACAGCAGTTGAGGATCCAGTTACGCTTGCACAGAACATGGTCAGCCTCTACAATGGCAATGCTTTATATTATCAACGCATCCGCCAAGTGAACCGCGATGCGTGCCGTCTGTTACTGCAAATGATGCAGGCAAAGGCCGAGGTAGAAGCCGGTAAATGGACATTGGCTCTTGACGTTAGTCCTTCCTTTCTTTCTCTGGACACCTTCTACTGGGAAACATTTCATTTCTGCGGGTTTGGGGTTAACTGACGTGCCTCATAACAGGCGATAAATCGACTTAATATCGTACCACTGGGAGCGCGCGGCTCTGTTCCATACGTTCGGAGCGCGGCGCAAGCGTTTTCGTCATTTCCACCGATCATCACTCGCAACGTTGGGCACATAATTATGTGGAGCATTACGTGCATTGGTCATGAAAGGGAGAGGCTAGGCTCCGGGGCATATGAGAACGAAATGAGGCAAGGTTTGGCCGATGAATTGCTGGTGATGGCCAAAGATCTCATGGTTTTCTCCGGGATGGTCAAATATAAGTTGCCGCCCAGGGTGTATGAAACCCTAGCTCGTGCTGCAGCAGATATCGGGGCATATTGAAGATAGGCACAATATAACTAAGCTACTTTTTTGTCTTCTATTATTGTTGTTCTTATTATTAGCAAGTCTGTGCCAGACAATTCGTACTTGCTGCGTATCTGCGGTGATCGGTTTTATGCCAAGAGTCGAGCTCCGACGGTTTGGTTCCGCCCCATGTCCAGCAGACGGCCTTCACGGAGTATTACTGCTTTTTCCCTTGTTCTCGTTGACCATGGTTTTTTGACAAAGGCATGGCAATCCGAAAATAAAACCGAAAGATTAATAGCTACGCCGTTGCTGCATAAGAAATTTCACATCTTTCGTGTACGGGAGTCAAGGTCGCAAATGCATTTCTAATCTCTACGCCCACTGACCACCGCGTTCGACATGGACAATGATATCACCGACGCGTCCGGTTCAAGCTTGAAATCAGCATCTTCTGACGCCGATATCGAGTCCCCTCGTGGCGGAACATTGACTCGAACGGATGATGGGTTGGAAGCTGCTTCGGACGCCGACGTGGAAATGACCCATGACAAAACTGGAGAGAATGGTGACCTTCCGCTCCAAGACCCGACACAAGCAGAGAGAGTTGCGAATAATGGGCAAATGTCGGATTCGATAACCTCACCCGAGATGGATGTTGAGCACGCTGCACAGAGAACCGTCGCTGAGCACTCGGATGGTGACTCTGCGACAGGATTTCACGGACCGGTGGATCAAGGCGCAACGGCCGATTATAGCCTCTTTGACAACCCGCCCAACCTCTCTCGAATACGACAAGTATTGTTCGAATGCAAGGATCCAATAGAGATTAGTCTTGAAGAGTTCGAGACGTACTGGCCGTTTATTGATAACGTTTGGGTCAAGCAGAGATCCAATTCTAGCAAAGAAGGGCATTGTACGACGGACTACTACATGTGTCGCTTGCGACGTCCCACTCACCGGGCATCAGAATCCCGCCCCTTGCCGGAAGGCAAGCGCTCTCGAAAGAAAAGAGTGCGGGAGGGTGGCATCTGCAACTTTCAGATCAAGGTGGTCAAGTTTGAAGGTGCATATTCTACGGTAACCATCTCAAGGACACCGGGTAGCAGTGAGGAGCACTCCCATGACCTTGATTATAGCGACAAAGTCAAGAGAAATTCAGGGCTTATGGAATTTGCACGGAGGGAGGCGATCAAGGGTTACCTGCCTTCTTCCATTTTTACGAAATTCCAGGAAGAGCGCAATAAGCTCCTTGAAGCAGGAGGGAAGTTTTTCACGGTCACAGACGTCCGGAATGTCTCTGCGAAATGGCGAATGCAAAATCCGGAAGTCAGATTAGTACCCCATACTGGCTACGAATATCAGAAGGGGCATGGAATTGTGAGGATCCTGGATGGGAACGACGACGGTGACCCAGCCACAGCTAGCAAAACGTCCGAGGGGTCCCAGAAGACTCCCCTTTCCCCGGATACCCTGGCATTTCCTCAGTTTGCGTTGGATTTCCTAGAGCCGTACCTCCCAAAACCCGGTAACCAGCGTCCGTTTCCCCATGTCACTCTCTCGTATGCGTCGTCTATGGATGCAAAAATATCTCTTCAACCTGGAATGCAAACGGTTTTATCGGGCCCAGAGGCAAAATTGATGACACACTATTTAAGGTCACGTCACGATGCAATTCTAATTGGAGTGGGGACTGTCCTTGCCGACAACCCGGGACTAAACTGCAGGCTTGAAGGAGCTGGCGGATTCGGTGGTCTTGGAAGAATGTGGCAGCCGCGCCCAGTTATCATTGACCCGACAGGAAGGTGGCCTATCCACCCCGAATGCAGAATACTACGCACCGCAGTGGAGGGGAAGGGCAAGGCTCCGTGGGTGGTCGTGTCCCCGGGAGCACAACTGCACCCTCAGAAGCTGATGTTGCTGAAGGGATATGGCGGCGACTTTCTCCGGATTGTGGAGTACAATCACAACTGGAGATTGCGCTGGGAAGCTATCTTTCGTGCTCTAGCATCAGAGGGTATCAAGAGCGTCATGGTAGAAGGCGGCGGGACAGTATTGAGCGAGCTGCTGAACCCCGAATACACCCCATTCATTGACTCCGTTATTGTGACAGTTGCTCCTACGTATCTTGGCCATGGTGGCGTGGGCATCTGTCCCGACTCGAAACGAGACGAAGAAGGCAAGCCGACTCCTGCCTTGAATCCGACCGATGTCAGCTGGACAGCGTTAGGGCAGAATGTCATTATGTGCGGGAAGGTCCGGCATTTATCAAATACGTCTGAGACCGCTGGCCCGACGGGCACCGAGACAGGTTCTAGGGACGATACTTGAGGTGATACAGACGTGCGTCGGAGCCTCTTCCCAAAGAATGAGGAGGCGTTAACCATGTCCTGTTCTCCAACATCGAAAGAGTCTCCTTGAATCAGCTCTCATTATGTCCATCAGTCGAATACCAAGACATTATATCGTAACCTTCACCTCCTCGTGCCCCCTTCCTTGCTGTTTTCTACAGTTACGACGAATATGGATGGTATTTTCCCTACGGTCTTGCTTGACATTTATCTGGAGTGCCATCGATACACTCATGCACTCCATGCGCTGCAATAGCCTTCCTCGCTTGGACGTTATTTCTATCTTCAAAACAGTGCCTCTACTTCTCGATCTGAGATAGATATTGAAGAAATTTGACGCCAACCTGCGATCACGCATAACAAGCAGATCAATCGTCGATCTCGCAGTGCGGCAGCAGTGCTGTGAGATACTCGAATTTTCCTGATTTATGGTGCAATCTCGGTTTAGCATACGCTTTACGGGCGTTGTATGCTCCTCTGGCACTTTAGTACCTCGTTATTCTCGCAGTGCCCTCGTTGCAAGATTGGGGATCTCATTTGCATTGCTGAGCACAGGATGTACATCGCATTTATGGCCCAGTATTGGGCGCTATTTCGGTCGGGTTATGCAGAAATACAGCGTGCAGCGGATAGCGAATAAATAAAGTAAATAGCATTTCATGACTCTCAGAAAAACGACTAGCAGTTCTGGCGGGAAGAACGAGTGAAGGCTTCTACCGGGCCTAATTCACATTACCTCCGAACAAAGAAAACCGACATGAATGCACATAGTTTCCTTCGAGGTCAAACCAGGGTATTGCCTTCGTTTAATACTAGCCGGTTCGCCTTTATGCTTGGTGCCGTACAAGTAAAGACGGATTGACAAGCACAGATACTGGAGACCCAACTTCACTTGATAAAGATATTGTTCAGCGTTCGTGGATCCCGAACAGAGCATTCCAAGGTTGCGGAATGGGGATTCCGAGAACGTGCTAGTGCGTCTGGACACGAACAAAAAAAAAGGTTATCGATGACCTCGTCCGTAAACAATCAACAACAATAACCGCCCTGTCACTTCACTCTTTTCGTCCTTGCCCTCCCCCCCTCCTCCTAGGCCTTCCCTTCTACCTTTCCTGGGCATTTATAACAGCCCGTTTCCCGTTCCATATCCTTCTCTTCAACCTCACTCGACCGACGTTCGTCTAAGTTCCTCGACTAGCAAAATGCCGCCCAAAAAGCGCGCCGCAGCTGCCACCAAGGCATCCGGGACTAGCACCAAGGAGCCTACCACGACGAAAAAAACTACTACCGCTACGACCAAGAAGGCAACGAAGGATACCAAAAAGACTGGTGAAAAGACAAAGTCCGTGAAAGCAGTAGCGACTGCGAAGACTACTAAAGAAGGGAACGTTCCTGCGAAGACGCGCAAAACCAAGGCCACGGACACGAAAGCTACAACAGCAGCTAAAAAACGGAAGGCTGACGAAGTTAATGAAGAAGCTCGTCACGAGCCTAAGAAACCCCGCGTCACTCAAGCGCGTATCCCGAAACCGAAGCCGAAGGTTGTAATCAACCATGCGCCGACCACCAAATTGAAAGTTTACGTCTTTGGCGAGGGTAGCTCAGGCGAGCTTGGCCTCGGGCCCGCCAAAAATGCAGTCGACGTGAAAAGGCCTCGCCTGAATCCGCTTCTACCCGGGGACAAAGTTGGTGTTGTGCAGGTCGCCGTTGGTGGCATGCATTGTATTGCTCTTACTCACGACAACCAGATCCTGACTTGGGGAGTCAATGACCAAGGTGCTCTCGGGAGGGACACTACCTGGGACGGTGGATATAAAGATATTGACGACAAAAAGAGCAGCTCTGACTCTGACGACGAGAGCGACAGTGGACTTAACCCTTACGAGTCGACGCCTACGGCCGTTCCGTCCACCTCATTTCCCGAAGGGACGGTCTTCGTTGAGGTAGCTGCTGGCGATAGCTCAAGTTTTGCTCTCACAGACGACGGCCAAGTCTACGGTTGGGGTACTTTCAGGGTAGGTGACATCCAAGCTAGGTCTTCTCTATTCTACCGAACTGACCACAAATGAATATAGAGTAACGACGGCATACTCGGGTTTGACCCTTACACCAGGGTCCAATCGACTCCAACTCTCATTCCGACTCTCAAAAAGATTAAGCACTTGGCTTGTGGTGACAACCATGTCCTGGCTTTGAATGAGACGGGCGCTGTCTTCTCCTGGGGTTCTGGACAGCAGAATCAGTTGGGCCGTCGTATTATCGAACGCAACCGATTGAATGGCCTTCATCCTCGGGAATTTGGCCTTCCCAAGAACATCGTACACATCGGTTGCGGTGCTTTCCATTCTTTCGCTGTTCACGAGTCTGGAAAGGTTTTCGCCTGGGGCCTTAATAGCTTTGGCGAGACAGCCATTCGCGAAGGTGCTGGCGATAATGAAGCAGCGATAGTTCACCCTACTCTCGTCAAATCTCTTTCTGACAAACAGGTTACTCAAATCTGCGGCGGCGGTCATCACTCCCTTGCGGTGACTAAGGATGGCAAGTGCCTTTCGTGGGGACGTCTAGACGGCTTTCAAACCGGTTTGAAGATTGACAGCCTCCCTGATTCTGCTGTCGTCAAGGACGAACGCGGACGCCCCCGAATTCTGATTGAGCCCACTCCTGTTCCGGGTATCAATGCTACTATGGTTGCTTGTGGCTCCGACCATTCGATAGCTATTGACAGTGAAGGCCGTCCGTGGTCCTGGGGATTTTCTGCCACGTATCAGACTGGCCAGGGTACCCAGGATGACATTGAGGTAGCGACTGTCATCGAGAACACCGCTGTTCGGGGAAAGAAACTAAACTGGGCTGGTGCAGGGGGCCAGTTCTCCGTCCTCACTGGGGAGCTCTTGTAAAATAGTTTGTCTTTTCTCTCAAGTTTTCCCGTCGACACTCGGCTCTCCTTGGCATATTGCTAGGGCCTGAGCTCGTCCGTGAATCTTCTTATCCTTGACATTAATAATGGGCGTTTTGTTGTCTCATATTGTATCGTTGTTCTAATTGCTACTGCAAAGCTAGCAATCTGTGTACAATAATCGGAATGTCACGAAAATTCTGCATAAAATATGCCAGGTGCCATTTAAAAACTGACTACATGATACCTATGTATGGTGCAGTTAAATAGTTTAGGTACCTTGTGCTGTCCCTCAAGTAATTTCAGAGCCAAAAGCACCAAATTCCTCCATAGCTTCCAATTCATCGAGGAATCCAACTTCGTGTTCTTGTGCCTTCGAAGCATTGCCATTGGGTTCAAACCCCTTCGTCGACTGTTCATTAAGTAGCGCTTCTAGTTCATCATCTTCAGGAGCGAGACGGGCCTGCGTATGTTGTGCATTATCTGACAGCTGGGGCTCCCGATCCATCTGAGATTGAGGCCCTTGATTCAGTTGCAATGTCTTATTAGCCGAAGACAATAGTAATTCGACGTCTTGCGAGCCACCCTCAACCACGTTTGACGGAGGATTTACCGTACCGAGAGTTGGCGGTTCCTCAAGATTCATTGTATCACCCGCGGGCCGTTGTTCTGCCGGTTCACACGTAAAGCATCCGGGATCGCATCGCGCATCCTCAAGCTCGGAGGTTTGCGTTTTCAGCTTTTCCTCGTCTATCCATTCTCTCCGCATGGTCTGTAAATGCTTAGAATGGCCAAGCTTCTCAATGATAGCGAGACCATCTGTGAATTTAGCACGGGGAAATAGGTCATCAAGCCAAAGTTGATAGAAGTTCAGTAGTCGCGCCGCGTCTGAGAACTGCAGTCAAGGCCGCATTAGCCATATCATTCGAAGTACGGCATGAATGGCCGCGTTAGCATCTTTCTAACCTCGTGTCCTTTGCCCTTGAATCTCAGCTTCGATTTGGCCGTGCGACGAAGTTTCGGAATGCCAGGTTGCGAAAGTAGTCTTGCACAATTGCCCATCAGTGCCAATAAAACAGAAAGGCGGCTGGGACATCTCCCCCTTACCGGCTCTCATCTAGCTTTGCAGTCGGCTTCCGCTTTCTAGGTACTTTGACTTCTTCATCTAAGCCCAACCCCAGACCAGAAATATCGCCAGTGTGAGACGGCTTAGGTTCTTTTGCTCTTGACGTTGCTGGAGGCTCATGAAGAATTTCGTCTAGACCAGCATCATAGTTGAAAAGATCACCGACATCGGACCGTCGAGCATTTTGGAGTGTATTGTCTTCGGCGGCATCCATCTCTGACTTTCAAGATAAGTTAGCTCGGTCGTAGACAGCGTATTTACGTAAAGAGAAGGAAGCTAAGAACTGAGAAACATACCTCGTAGCTCGCAGGCAATGGCACAGCTGTTTCGCACTCCGGACACGTCCAACGCGCGCCTCGAGAAGAAGAACGCGACTTGGTTTTGCCGCGGCTCGATCTCAATTATGTAATCACACTGAGAGGCCGATTTAAACTAACCCCGAATCGGAAGCAGCCATGCACTTCCAGACTTTAAGAGCGGCCGGGCGAGCCAATTCCGACTTCCCTACTATCCTCACACCAGCGCAACGACCAAAGGAGATCCTGCTCTCTGTTTTGCAATATGGCTTCGGACCGATCGGAGACGCTTGTTCCTCCCAAGCGAGCCAATACCGATTATCCGGTAGGACACCCATTTTGGAGCCGACTGCACTTGGAAACATCACTGACGTACCTCGCAGCTTATTGACTCCGATCCGTATGAGCCGCTCCGCGAATATGCGTACAACAACACACTCACATAACTTCTAGGCACTTGAGGCGTGTTTTTGGCTATGCCAGACCCTCTGACTACGCGGTTGCTGGCGGCCTGGCGGCTGTTTCCCCGATCTCGTTCTGGGTTATGGAACGAGCGAGCCCCTCGCATGTGGGAAGAGGAGGTTTTGCTCCTGTAATGCGCCTAGCAACTGCCATTGGTATCCTTGGCGGTCTTCATGTGCTCTATCAACGATCATGCAGTACGTCAATGCCAGGGAATCCCTTCATGCGCCATCCTCTTTTCGCTTCGCAGCTCACATTTGCATAGACCGATTTTATGGTTTCACTGAAAACACAAGGGAGGTCGAATTGGACATGAGGGAGATGGTTGATAAGGTCAAGAAGGGCGAACCCCTATATGGAAGCTCAGAACTCTCGCCTTATCTGCAGGGTGTGGCAGCAAGGAACTCTAGGTATTCCGAGCTGTTTGTGCATGTTCTCCCATGGTTCAACATTGTGAACCACAACCAGGTAAGGCGCTCTCATTTTCAATTAATCACTCTGCTTTGCTTGGAGTGAGATGCTGATTAGGAGAACAGCATGGTGTCGACACAGCCAAATACTATCAGCAAGCCGAAAGGGAGCTTGAAGCTGATTCGGCCAAGGCAGGCTCAGCTTAACTGTTTTTTTTTTTTTTTTGAGTTTTCTGAGCTCCTAAGTACATTAGAAGAAGTTCAACCTCTAGTTTCACCAAGCAGCATCAAAGTCGTATAGATGAGTTTCCTCGGCTGTAGTTCCTGGTTTGGTAATATAAGCTTATTTTAGGGACCCGCGTTCTATTGAGCTCAGCATAGCCCAAGTGTCTCTTCGGTTTCCTGCCTAGGTTTGATAAGGTTGAGGTTACGGAGCAGTGATATTTGTAGGATTTTCCCTCAGGCATTTGACCGATAATTTTCCATGTCGCCTTCGAATCTCGTGTTCAATTCTCGATTCTTCTTAGGACGGGGATTAGGTGCTTATATATAGACAGTTAGTCATTTCATGGATGGAATAGTGACAAGGCCATGCAACTTACCCCTTTCATTCTCCTGTATATAAAAACGGCGGAGGAGCATAATAGCCTCCTTTTCGAACAAACCGGCGTACACAGGATAGCCAGGATCCGTTGAATGGCTGGAGTAAAATTAGCTCATATTGCTACCCGAACTCGCCAGTACTTGGGCATTCAAACTCAGAATGCAATGATAGAATGCTTCCTGTGCCTCCAAAGCGTTCGTTTGCACAGCCGAAGTAGACGCTTCGTATCTGGTACTGTCTCAGAGCTGAGGCGCACATAATACACGGTTCAACGGTCACATAGAGATCTGTAAAATGAAGCGTTGATCTCGGATAGCTTTGCAACATTTCCTCGATGGCGACGAACTCAGCATGTCTCGTGCCCTACTGAAGGTAAGCTGGAATGAACAAGTGCTATCCCATCAGGGTGAAGGCAGCAACAGAAAAATAGTGAGGAATTGTTACTATAATCTGAAGCAGGAGATCATAAGAAAGAATGGGATGTAGTAAACAGGGGTGAGGAAGGGCAGTGGATTAAAAGGGCGCCTTCGTGTCAGGGGAGCTTGCATTCATTGACCTGTTCGTGTCGTTCATTCCAGAGCCAACTATTTGGCCGTCATGCACCAGAACACAGCCCACAGGCGTTTCGCCTATTTGGAGGGCTTTCTCTCCCTAATAGATTGTAAGCGACGGGCACGTTATTCTTGTATACCATAATGGTGCATGAGATATCATTACCATTAGCAGAGCCTGCTCCATATAGTATGCATGTTTGCTGTCCTGCTCCATAAGCATAATCCTATCACTAGGGCCTCTCGAAGACACTATTGTTGCTTCAAGGTGGCGGGGTTAGAGTTAGAGAACAATATTCTCTCCGCTCTCTGAAGGCGTACTATTACTTACAAGGTCAGCTAAATATTCCCTGTCCAGTGGGAATACCACGACTCACGAGTTCTGTAGTAAGTTGCCTTGTTAATAATATAGTGGTCCACCCTCGGCCCAAGCTTCCTTTCACAAAGTCCCGGGAATAATGTTCTATTAGCTGTGGTGGCAAATGAAAATGCATCTGCAGATAAATCTGGGTGGGTATCATTTGCACAGCAAACAGCGTTCTTATTCGGTCTTTTATTCGCCTATTACATTGTATCCACTTAAGGTATATTTCACACTTCTGAGTCTGTACAGTATTATTAACTGACTGGGAGTCAATAACTTAACTAGTTGACTGCGGTCATCCTTATCTGAGTCATCAAAACAACAATTCGAGAATCAAAGGACGCGCTCTCATAGACCAGAGGATCATGTCTAAATCAGCTCCTAATGGCACCTGACAGGGATAGCGAGCATCGGTATTCTGCAGCAGAGCAGAACCATGCGGAGCCAGCTTCGTCCATCCTTGCCGCGCACCTTGCGCCGCGTATTGCATCCCAAGGGAACCAGACGCGCCAGGTGACGCGTGAGACATTTTCACAACTCCGCCAGGAGCTACTGGATGGCAGATACAGTCAGCTGCGCCTTGATGCCAGTGCCGCTGATGTTAACAGGTTAATTTGCATAGTCCTGAAGGTGGGTCTGGAACCTAGCTGGAAGGAAGATAGCTTGAACAAAGAAGGCTTCAGAAGCCAGATTATAGACTGCTTGGACATCATTCAGGCAACCATTGAGAGGGCCCCACAATGTCTAACAGAAGTCTCGGACCCTGAGATTCTGAGAAGGGGCATACATGCGCCGTTATTTACCTGGTTGGTCTTTCGACTAGTCGACTTGTTCAACGCTTGGGATTGTGAAACTGTCCATGAAAAAATCGGTGGTATTTTTTCAAGCATAGCTTATTCGCAATCCAAGCAAGTTCAGCCATGGCCCTCTGTATTCCTGCGCTCTTGTACAACAGGTTCGTGAATCCTACTCAAATCATATGGGCTTTTATGCTAACCTTGCCAGATATCCTGCGATGTCTCGAAGGGCTAAACGTCTTAGAGCTGCGGCAATCTGGTGCATCTAGGCTTTTTATTTCTGTCTCAGCAGAATCCCTGTTCGAGGACTTAAGCAGATTCGGTCTTCCTTGTGAATCTTTCGACCATAAATTGATTCTCGGAACACTTCTTCAGGCTGTGAGCCTAGTATTGTTACTACTGGATGCCTTTCTTCCAAGCTCAAGAAGTAACGTGCACGCAAACAGAGTTGACTCTTTGGTACGGCTGAATCGCACCTGGGTTTTGAACGGATACCAGCGCTTGTGGAAAGTCATCCTCTCATGGCTGAGAAGCTCGGGGTTAAATACGCTTCGCTGCGCAATTCCGGCCTCTTTACAATTCCTAGCTGCTGTCCAGAAGTGCTGCATTCAAGAATTATCTCTGCCAGTATTGGTGCCATCGAGGATGGAGTTCACATGCTTTTGGCTTCAAGGTCTAACAGAACTACTTTCGCTGAACTCCTTGAATCAGAAGTATGCCCTCCAGCTGGGGTTAAGTCAATCGATACATGGTCTTGCGGAGTGTTTAGGACGCTCAGAAGCACTTCTCGCTTGTATGGAAGACTTCTTCCTGCCTGCATTGACGACCTTCAAGAACAATACCGCTTTCCACACTCTAGAATCATGTCTGCAGGTAGTTATCACGCCGCTCAAATCCTGAAACTATTCACGTTCATCTAACTATTTGAGAAACAGAGCTCGGTACTAGATCTGCTTGAAAATTCTTCTAGTTTGAGCTTGCAGGATCTCCTGGATAAGCGGGCCATTCGCGGTGAGGTTCAGAAACCGGGCGTCACACCCCAAACGACAAACCTAGGCGAAGACACCCACGCTTCGAGGCACCTTTGCCTTCCCCAAGAATCGACAAAGTATGAATACCACAATTCATTGCAGCAGCTGTTAGCCAGATCTTTCACATTGCTACGTTTGGAGGACTCTGGAGAATTAAAGGATCTAGCTGTTGCTGTCTCGTAAGCTTCACAACATATCTGGCTATTGATATGACACTGATACCAAATCAAAAGCAATCGTTTCTCAGGGCTTTCTGAGGAGACAAAATCTGAGTTCCTAGAAACTTTAGGCAGGATTTCGTGCGCTATCGCTGGGACCTTAAGTAGGAGACCATTCGGAACTACGTCTGACAGCGAAATGCTATTCTGCCATGTCTGTGATAACGAAGATGAAAAAGATACCTCCACAAGCTCGCAACGCCCAAGTTTTGATAGCTTGGGGGAGGCCCTGTCTCTCATCCTACCTCAACTCACTCGCGCTTCAGGCTCCAGGGTAGCCGCGATGATTGCATTGAGAAGGCTGTTAGTACACGACTCACTCTCCAATCAAATGCAACTCGCTTCGTCTGTTTTTGGGGAATTTTGCCTGAATTCGCTTCGAAGTTCAATAAGAGAGCTGCGAATAGTCACTGGGTATTTCGCTCCTGTGAGTAGATCAACATTTGTTGAGAAGCTGACTGTTATTCAGGCATTCGGTTGCGACTTTCGTCCGCGCAGGGGCCGGTTCCGAATCTCGTCGGAGCAACTTTGTCGTCGTTCTAGAGTGGCTAAAGAACCTCTCTGAGAAAAATGAGATCTCACTACAGGAGACCTGCATTTTGACTTTGTGTCACCTTGCACGGTACGTCTCCTTTTCTCCGGAGATGGCCCTTCAAGTAATAATAACTCTTCGTTCAGGTTCTCTGGAGATGAGGAAATGAATCTAATACTCTTCCGCTTGTTGGAGTACTTGGGTCACTCGAACCCCTTCATCTGCGCAGTGGCGCATACAGAGGTACGAATATCCGGGCATTGACTCTTTTCGTCTTGGCTGACTGCCAGCAGCTTTCCAAACTTGCTCAAGATCTGTCTGTGACGCCTGCAGGCCTATTTCGGCCTTTCTGGCGAACCGTTTCTGTGACAGTTGTCAAGAATTTCCAGTCTCGTCCACACATGGCAGAGCAACTCTGCGACCTGCTTGGAATGAAAGTGGACGATTTTCTCAGGCTGACTGAAGTGCATGTTTTGCCGTATCTAGTGCTAACTCGAAAACGTGATCTTATCCTCAAGGTTGCGGCAACCTACAAAGACGCTAAGTCCCCCTTCGATATATGTTCGGAAAAGAATAATCTAGCAGCAATTCTTGCTTTTCTCTTGAGTCAGCCTTCACCAGACCCGGAGGGAATGATAATGTCACTTTTGGCCGAAGTTGATCCTGCCTTTAGGGGCCACACCCTGGCAGAACTTGTGAGGACGGAACCTATTCTGATTGCTTGCGATCTTCTGAAGGGCATTGGAGACTCGGGGGACCCGAAGGGTGAAAGAGTGAGGCTCCTATAGTGGAATCTACAATGGATTATGCTAATAAATGCTATAAGTTTCATCGAGCCCTTCGCGTTCTGGCTGCGCTAGTGCCTCGAAAATACGTTTCCCGGAATGTTGCATCGAGAAGGTCGAGCTCGCTGGGTCATTTCATCGAGGAGCATGTTCTCGGTATAATAACCCAGTTTGCAAACGCCGTAAACGACTTCCAAGTCAGACAACCGCTGGTGGAGAAAAAAAGGAACATTGTGGCGATAGGGGAAATGATCAAAATTGCCAGAGGCCATGTTGGCAGTGCATTGCCGCAGGTCCGTTGCATTCGTATGTTGACAACTACCGAGTTCTTAGAAGCTGATTGGCGCAGATATGTGCCTGTTTAAGGTCTGCACTAGACATCGAGGGTCTTTGTGATTACGCTTTCAAAACCTGGGGGATCCTAATAAGCTCTCTCGGCGACGAGGAGGTCGAACCTCTTATTGACCAGACATTGTCAATTATCATCAAATATTGGGGACACTTTACATCGCAGAGCAGGGAATTCGCATACGAGCTTGTTGAGCATATATTCAGAGATAACAATCGTCTTGTGCCGGATATTTTCAACACTATGCCTTCATTGGCTTCAATTCCGATGTTGGCCAATTTTGAGGTCATGTTAACTAACTTGAAAGGACAGATGGATGTGAGGAGTCACTTTCAATCATTTATTCGTCGCCTTCAAAGTGAGAAAGCCATTGTCGTTGAGCAAGCCTTGACGGAACTAGTTCCATATCTGTCTCAACACGAAGGATTTCTGCACGGGTATGTTCTAAGTGAACAGCCAGACACTGTTGTTGCCCACCTGGCACGATCTTTGCTTGATTGCTGTGTGAAATTCAGCACAAGTTCAGATAGCATTACTCTTCTATCTGCGCAATGCTTAGGTCTAATCGGGTGTTTGGACCCAAACCGAGTGGACAGCATTAGGGAGAAAATGGATATACTAGTGCTGTCTAATTTCGAGAGGATTGATGAAACGCTCGATTTCGTCCTGTTTTTCCTTCAGTACGTGCTGGTTGAGGCATTCTTATCAGCTTCCAATACTAGGGCTCAAGGGTTTCTCGCCTACGCCATGCAGGCTCTACTCAAAATTTGCAAATTAGATTCAACTGTCGCTCTCCGTTCTCATGATATTCAAACGGATGAAAAGTTTCAACGATGGCTGGGACTTCCCGAGGCCGTTCGCAATACCCTGACACCATTTCTCACGTCAAAATATACGGTCACCGTTGGTGCAGCTGGCTCGGGGTGCGAATATCCACTATTCAGGGGCAACTTGACCCACGGTGATTGGCTTCGGACGTTCGTACAGGATCTTCTGCAACGTGGCGCTGATAACAATGAAAATGTACAGCTTGTATTTAATGCATGCAGTCGGATCGTTAAGGGACAGGATATTTCGATTGCATCATTCTTGTTTCCATTCGCGGTTCTCAACTGCACCGTTGGCAGTAGTGAGAAGGAAAAACATGACTTACAGAAGGAGCTAGCCAATATTCTTTCATATCCTCTTCCTGATGGGGACAGTCAAGTTCGGGAATCTATAATCCTCTGTAGCCAGGTGAGTCTGTCCGATTGTGTTAGATTTCACATGCTGACAAGTTCGTTTTGAAATAGAGTGTCTTCGAAGTGCTGGACTACCTGTCACGGTGGCTGCAAGGGAAGAAGAAAGAACTCAATAACCTGGGCTCTCGTAGTTCCCACGCAAGTCGCACACACAGAGAAGCCACCCGGGATACCCTAGTCGAAATTTACGGCTCTCAGATCAAGGCTGTGGAGGCACTTTTGTCTTCAATACCCCCGGAAGTAATCTCCAAGAGAGCTGTTGAATGCAGGTCGTTCTCGAGAGCGTTATTTCACTGGGAACAGTATATTCGACTCTTTAAGAATCGGCCAGGTAAAAAGGACCCTACCGAGCTCGAATCGCTTTACCAGCGCCTACAGGATATATATAGTCAAATAGACGAACCTGATGGTATCGAGGGTATCTCTACACATTTACAAGTTCTTAATGTTGACCAGCAGGTTCTCGAGCACCGAAGAGCGGGAAGATGGGCAACTGCTCAAAGTTGGTATGAGTTACAGCTCGAAGAAGAGCCCAATGACATCGAAGCTCAGTGGAATCTTCTGACGTGCCTCAAGGAGTCTGGTCAACAAGGTATGAACCTAACATAACTTGTCTACAGTCTCAGGTACTCATAGTTTCAGATGCCATCGTAGTCCGATTTGAGGCTCTCAAACAGGCGGGATATGCGGTGCCCAAGCTTCTCCCTTTTGCCGTGGAGGCGTCCTGGATAACAGGAAAATGGGACAAACTGGACAGCTATATTCGACTATGTGTGGAACATAACAATGATGATTTTAATGTTGGGATAGGGCGAGGCCTGAATGCGCTTCGTCAAGGGGACAGGACGGTTTTCAAAGGAATTATCAATAGTCTACGGCTCGGAGTCGCAAAGAGTCTGACCATTAATTCCGTATCGTCTTTGCAGTCATGTCATGTCAGCATGCTTAGACTTCATGCCTTGAGCGAAATGGAATCCATAGCAGATACTGAGGATAACAGCTCCACCACTGCCCACTCAGAAGCCTGTCGCACCTTGGACCGCCGACTGGATATCCTCGGGGGGTATCTTTCGGATAAGCAATATCTTCTTGGTTTAAGAAGAGCTTCGATGGAGTTGTCGTGAGTTACTCTACAGAAAATCGTCGAATAAAATGCTGATGGTGACAAAGGAGCGGCTTCAATAATTCCGACGTCGCTGCTGCTTGGCTCACCAGTGCCCGTCTTTCCAGGAAAGGCAATTTTACTGGTCAAGCCTATCATTCAATGCTCCACGCAGCTCAGTTGAAAGATAGATCGGCCACCATTGAGCATGCCCGCCTTCTATGGAAAGATGGCCATCACCGAAAGGCAATCCAAATCTTGGAAGGCGCAATAGCTGCCAATGAATTTATCTCCAGGGTTCCTTCGTTGGCTGATGGAAACTCAGCGTCACTGGCGTCGGACAATGAGCAGAGTCAAAATATCCTCGCCGCTAGAGTTAGTCGTCCCTCCAGAGGCCGGAGAGTAGAGATGCGAGCTCGCTACTTAAGACTAAACTTTCTGACCTTTTCAGGCGCATCTGTTGCTGGCCAAGTGGACCGACAGAGCAGGGCAAACACAATCTGATGTTATAGTTCAGCGATATCGAGAAGCTATCAGGCTCCATGGAAGGTAACGAGAGATAGCATAAATAGTCAGGACATACAGCACTCTAACTCGTTGCAGATGGGAGAAGGCGCATTATTACCTTGGCAAGCATTACAACAAGATCTTGGACTCCGAGAAAGCAAAGCCTTTGGGCAAGGAGGCACAGATCTAGTCAGTTACCCTATGTGCACGCTTGGTCGTGTTACTAATGAACATTTCAGCCTGAGTGGTGAAGCTTCGAAGCTTGTTATTGACAACTATCTCCGTTCATTGGCGCACGGGAATAAATATGTATTCCAGACACTGCCAAAAATCTTGACACTTTGGTTGGCACATGCCTCCACAGTGGACCAGCCATTCGATCCAAAAAGGGGGGACAATATGTGAGCACCTGAGCACGCACCTTGTGACTTGGCATTTACTGAAAAGTTCGAAAGGGAATTTCAAAAGCACAGCATAAGTCAACGAAAGAAGAGCCTTGACGAGATGCATATACAATTGAGGAAGTACTTGAACCGGATGCCGGCTGCATTGGTAAATGCACACAATCTCGATACTCAGCAAGCCACCTGCTAACTAACAATAGTTATTCACTATACTCCCTCAAGTTGTTGCCCGACTTTGTCATTCTAATACTGCAGTCTACGAATTGTTGACAAAGTTTGTAGTTAAGGCAGTCAGTGCTTTTCCTCAACAGGGGCTGTGGACAGTTCTTGCTGTGGTCAAGTCTTCATCTAAAGACCGGTCCTCCAGAGGTATCAACTGCTTACACAAGATCACGGTAAGTTTGAGGTCCTGAATGAAGCGCTCAGAAACTAAATGTTACAGGACGCATCGAGGAGATTGAAAGCTGAGTCGGCAACGGATACGCGTGCAATGATCAACCAGGGCCAGAAGTTCTCGGAGGAAATGCTCAAGTTGTGCGTAGCGCGTGTCGAGGATAAAGTGTCCAGAATAAGTCTGGCGCGAAGTCTAGGCTTCAATCACAAAGTCGCACCTTGTCGACTGGTTGTCCCTTTTCAAGCGATGTTGACACCGAGTCTACCTGCCAGTCACGATTCTGAGTACTTGAAGACCTTCAGGGCCTTCCCTCGGGACCCAACTACTATAGACGGTATATACACCAGCCAGCCCTCACTCTGGCGGCTTCCTTCTGACTTGTTTGTCTGTTAGATGTTCTAGACAACGCTCAAGTCCTGAATTCACTTCAAAAACCACGCAAAGTCGGCTTGCGAGGATCCGATGGCAAGATATACAATATTCTTTGCAAGCCGAAAGACGATCTTCGTGTAGATCAACGTCTCATGGAGTTCAATAATATGATTAATAGGTTCCTTAAAAGAGACGTGGAGTCAAGCAAGCGACGCATGTGTGAGTAGTTCTGCCTAGCTTAAATGATACCAGAGTCTTTCCGCTAACTTCAGGTAGACATCAAAACTTATGCTGTGACGCCTCTAAACGAGGAGTGTGGAATCATTGAGTGGGTCGACAATCTCAGAACGCTGAGAGACCTTGTTGTCAAATTACTGCGTGAAAGAGGCATAACGCCGAATGTACGCTGCCATGCATGGGCCCATATACCGCCTCTCTCGCGTCGCTAGAAGCTAACAATAATTCTTTGCAGTACAATGAAATCAGACATTACCTTAGTGAGGCGTGCTCTGACAAGTCGAAGCTTTCCTTGTTTACCACGAAAGTTCTAGCAAAGTAATTACCTAGCGAGCGTTACTATCCGGGACTGCAGAGCTAACAAGACTTCAGATTTCCTCCAGTTTTACACGAGTGGTTCATTGAAATGTTCCCAGACACTGGGGCATGGTTTGCAGCAAGACTCAGGTACACACGGTCTTGTGCTGTGATGTCAATGGTTGGATACGTCCTAGGGTATGCTTACTTTGGAGTTCTCTTTCACACTCAGTAGTTTGACATTGGATGCTTCAGGCTAGGTGACAGACACGGCGAGAATATCCTTTTCGAGGAAGGCACAGGTGGTGTCTTGCATGTCGATTTCAATTGTCTCTTTGACAAGGTAATCCCGATAATAACGACAGCGCTCTTGCATTACACGTACACTGACTTACATAGGGTTTAACATTTGATAAGCCTGAACTGGTTCCTTTTCGACTCACTCACAACATGATAGACGCTTTTGGGGCCTATGGATACAACGGTTTGTTTGAGAGGTAGACTTTACGGACTTCAATGCGCTAATGCTCTTCGCACAGGCCCCTTCCGAAGGACTTGCGAAATTAGCCTTAACCTTCTTCGACTGAACGAAGATTCTTTGATGACCATTCTGGAGACTTTCTTGTATGACCCAACTACGGACTTCTTAGGGAAAAAGGTAAGTATCTAGTATTATCTTCAACAGATACAGCATGAGTATTGACATGCGTTCAAGCGTCGTGCACATCCAAACGTTCCGGACACACCCTCTGGCGTTCTAGAGTCGGTGCGGAACAAACTTCGCGGTCTTCTACCGGGTGAATCTGTCCCGCTTTCGGTAGACGGCCATGTGGATGAACTAATAATGCAGGCGACCGACAAGAGGAACCTAGCGGCAATGTATATCGGCTGGTGTGCCTTTTTCTGAATATGTTGGGAGGGGTAACATTGAAAGTGTATTGCGAACGAATCTCATACGACCAGCTTTTATAGACCCCAACCATCACTCCCCGTACACCTGCGCCTTTTTAATAGGTAATTGAAAATATGACTTCTCGCAACAGTTGGGAAGGCATTGTCAACGCATCTCGAGAACAGAATCGCTCCACTTGTGGTTGGAAGAAGGAAAGAATCAAATGTTCGAAGTACACCTAAAACCAGAATCCTGCTTCGCCGCCGTTCTCTTATTTCATCTTCTTCGCCCACCGTATCGACTTCGACTCCGACTTGGACTGCGACCAGGGCTCCGACTTCTAGGGCTGCGGCTGCCATAACTACTGTAGCTAGGGCTTCGACGCCTACGGCGCCGCGGGCTCTCCTGACGGGGAACTCTCCTTCTTCTCGGTGGTGGAGAATCCGATCCTGTACGGGACGAATAGGATGGAGAACGATGCAGGGAACGTGACCGCGATAGAGACCGGGGTCGGTATAGGTCATGCCTTTCCGCTGTCCGGGCAGAAGTATATCTCCTCTGCGGAGAAGGCCGCCGGGCATATGGCGAAGGGCGGGAATCCCGACCATGTCCTGAGCGACCATAGTTCCCTCTGCTTATCTGGGCTGGAGGAGGGGAGTGTGAGAATGCGCGCCGAGGCAGTACAATCGACACGTTCAACGAAGCTCCGTCAAGCTGGGCTTCGTGCATATGCGCAATAGCCGCTTCCGCATCTGCAGGATCATAGTAATGTATGTAGGCTGTGCCTCTATTCGTCATGACTTGAAAATTGTCAGTCAGATGAGAGTTGTAATGCGAGACGAGCGATACTCACATGCCCGATTCATTGGTAAGTCCAGATTCTGTATGTCACCAAAAGTTCCGAATATCTCACGCAAGTGGTGTTCGGTAACATTTTTGGTCAACTTCTCAACGACGATCTTGAATTTCGTTAGTAAGACAAGTATGACAGACCCAATAGGAGATTGCAGAGAGTTGAAGATCAGTAAAGGGAAGATCAAAAAAGAAAGAGAGTGCCCGACAAACCTTGGAGCTTCTTGGGGGACTGTTGGGCGTGGGAGAGCGAGTGAGACTTCGATCTCTGTATCTCGAGACTCTGCTTCGGTTCCGGGACAAGGATCTACTCCGTGATGAATACGGGCTTCGACTTAATGAGCGATTGCCGTTGCGACGGTCATAGGGACTTTCGAAGGATGGGCTCCGAGTAGGACTCCTAGACCGCGACTCTTTCCGGGGGGCTGCAGACCGTCGTGGAGAGCGTAGTCGGCTAGGCCCAGAGGGCGACCGACTTAGCGAACGCCCTCGCATAGAGCTGAAGGATGCGACGGCCAAAAAAGAATCAAAGCCAATATCGACCGGTTCCGATACGCAACTGAGGCTCCCGTTTGGGGGAAATTCAAACGGTTCGAGAGTCCTCGTGGTTGACCAGCATAATTACATAATAAACCTGAGCATTAACTTATGTTCTGAGCAGCACACAAAGGAGTGCGCGTTTCCCAAGCGTGTAAACAGCGGATCGATTCGATCGCCGAAGTAGCTGGGTGAGACTAATAAGTGCAACGGCCTCAATAGAAAAACTAGAGAAGGCTGATTCGTAGAGCAACGCGTTCTTGCGTTTTTAACGAAGACCAGATGGAAGTGCAAGAGATGGACGCCAAGAAGATCTAGTTCATTACCTATATGGGAATAGCCAGTATACTACTATACAAAGTATCCGAGTTCGTCAACCGTCATTCATACGAAGAGTTCCGTGCGTGGAGACCATCGTACATGTTATGATCTTAGATCCGCCCTCCAATGTTCATATTCTTGGACGACGGCGTCTGTGATCTGCCTCTTCACCTGTCCAAGTGCATATTCGAAATGTCTCCACCGGACGTCCTGTTCCTCGCCTGTTTCTTCTTCCTCGTCCAGCGCTGCATCTCCCGCCGTCTCGCAAATGCTCACTAACTCAGCGCCAGAATAGCCATCGGTCATTGAAGCCAGGTCTTCCAGGACAACTTCCGGGTGAACCATGGACTTGCGGAACCAAATATTCAAGATCTCCTTCCTTGCCTCAAAGTCAGGGGGTCCTATATAAAGAATGTTGTCCAGACGTCCGGGTCGCATTAGTGCTGGATCAATCACATCTGGCTTATTCGTGGCCGCGATGACCAGGACATTCTTCAATTCTTCAATGCCATCCATCTCGTTCAGTAGCGTCGTAAGTACATTGACGCCTCCCTGGGAAGTGCTGCTGCGCTTGGAAGCGATTGCATCGATCTCATCAAAAAAAATAATACTGGGCCTAGCAGATCGGGCTTTCCTGAAGATCTCTCTCAATGCCTTTTCTGACTCGCCAACATACATACTCAGGATTTCAGCGCCTTTAACTGCCAAGAAGTTCAGGCCCGCTTCCGTGGCTAGCGCTTTAACAGTGAGCGTCTTAGAGCAACCGGGGGGGCCATACAGAAGAATTCCTTTCTTGCTATGCACATTGAGCCGTCTCATCCGCTCCGGGAACTAAGAAGGGTCAGAATCGGCGCTTAGCTTTCGTCTGCTGTTGGGACCTTCCTACCTTGAGCGGTCGCTCGACGGCTTTCTGCAGTCGCTTTTTGATATCATGCTGCCCGCCAATGTCGGCCCATCTCACTTTTGGTGTCTCTAAGAACACCTCTCGCATGGCGGTGGGCCTGACTTCCTGCATGGCCAGATGAATGTCAACCTCTGTGATTTCTAATGGCACGGAAACCTCGCTCCGGTCAGAGTTCCCGGAAGCAGCAGCAAACATGGCCTGGGATGCATTTCCCAAGGGATCTGGCGGATGGTGCTCTGATAGTTGCCGTCGTCTGGCCTTACGGCAGACTGTTTGCATTAAAGCGAATAAGTCGGCCCCCACATAGCCGTGCGTCTTCTCTGCTATCATGTCTAAGAGTGCACCGCTGAGTTGGCTAGACGCAGGACCGCAAATGGCCAGTACGATCTCTGCGCGATCTTGAGCTGTAGGCACCTGTAGCTCAACTTCAACAGCAAGTCGATGTGGTGTCCTTAGGGCGTCGTCTACATCATTGGGATGACGAGTTCCAGCCACCACGAGAACGAGAGCTTTCTTCACAGAGTCTATACCTTCGCACAATACTGATGCCAAAGATAAGGAATCAGGCGTCGTTCTCTTTGGTGCAATGAATTCCAATTGGTCAATTATTATGACACTTGGCTGGTGACGTATTGCCTCCCGGAAGATGTTGCGCAACTTAGCTTCCCCATCCCCGATACTCCTGCCGACAGTGGACGTTCCCACATTGAATGTCTTCCTCCAATTTGCTGCTTCAATTTGCCGTAGCAGCGTAGTTTTACCGGTTCCTTTGGGCCCGTAGATAAGGATCCCTCTGGTGTGCTCATAGAAAGACGGCATCACCAATTTCTGCGAAGCCAGGTTGAAATCTTCTATGGCTTCGTTGATTTTCTCAACCTGACTGGACATTCCACCGAGACCGGAAATTTGCACATGAAGATGGGAAACTTGATTCTCGTCCGACTCTTCGGGGCTGTTGCCAATAGTGATCTTGGAACCATCTGTATACCGAAATAATGTGTGAGAAGAATCTTGATTTAGACTGTGTATGTTTTTCACTTTAAAGCTCCTACGTTGGCCTTTAAGTTCCATCTCGAATACCAGACCAACGGCAAGGACTTCACATCTGCAGAACGGGTATTCTAAAGACCATTCCCAGTGAGCTCTATCAGCATGGTGCAGTTCGCCATACTTCTCGAGTCTCTCCGAATCGGTACATTCCACTAAATAAATCGACTCAATCTCTTCCAGAAAGCCATCGTCAACTTTACTGATGGATACTTTTTCGCCAAGCTTGATCGCATAGCAGTCTTGGAGAGTCCTCGACGTCTGTACAACAGTATTCTGAATGTTTTCAGCTGCGGTCCATGCAATCGCGCTCCTTGAGGGCCCATCAGCCGGTTTCAAGCTGCAGAGATCTCCTGCCCGAAGTCTAAGAGCGGCAAGAGAAGAAGACGAGAGAAAGACGCGAAACGCATCCTTCCCATCGGATCTTGTTTGTTTTGACAGTGGCCGGACGGTGAGAAGGCGGGGCTCTGACATATCGCGATGACTAGAAATGGCGGGGAGGGAAACTATAGACTAGAGTCTTTAGTCTATAGAGGAACAGCCTGCGTCTGTTTGAAGGAGCCAAGGAAATATAAATGGAACAGACAATAAGTATGAAGATAAAATTAAATAATCAAATACTGTATGGTGTGAAGTATCGAAGACAAAAAATAAATAAATAAATAAATAATAATAATAAATACTCGAGTTAGAAATGGTAAAGTTGGAAGAGTATTGAGAAAAGAAAATATCATTACATACAATAATATCACAATAAGATCCTGCAGATAGAAAATTTAAGCTCCCTCGAAAACTGGGTTCCACATGTGCTAGAAGATCCGCGGCTCCCCGAACACGTCAGTGGACAGATACCGCTCGCCAGTTGTCCGTCAACTAGTAACGAGCTGCATGAGCAAAATCATGCAGTCAAAATCCGAAGCTACAATTGAAAAATTAGCTCCTCCGACCTCGGAGGACAACAGCTGGCTTCTGCGGGTTTCTAGGATCCTTTGAGGGACCTTCCTTTGGAAATTCCCTGGCCTGAAAAATGAATATCTTGGCTGCCGGGCAGTATTAGTTCCATACGACCGAGACCTTCCCCTTGGAATGGACCCCCCCGTCTGCCGGTCCCTGGTGGGAGTAGATACCACATAGATTGGCGCCGGTTATGGATAACTGAGTGTATCGCCGAAGTACAACAACGACAGAGGGCGTAAAAAGAACATCGATTGCTCCCCAAATGACTGTGTCATAATGACGACTGACTCCTGGGGCATCTGGAAGCCTTACTCTGGCTACAAAAGGCTGGTGCGGAAGAATACCTGCACAATGAAATAAATCAATATACCCATTGAACGTTGAATACCACACATTCTTGATATTCGCCCTGCAGGACCACCGAACTTTACAGTGTTCACCGTTTCCAAGCTGCCACGTTGCATCTGCTGACAAGCTCGCGGCAACAAGTACCAAAGGAGGCGTTTGGACTTCAATATCATATCCACATCCCGGATTTGCACCCCTAAGGTGACTGGCTGTTGATCTATTTCCTGTGAGATGCATCGAATTGATACTACCCATTGGCTATGTCATTAGGCACAGTCACCATTTTCTTTCGTTGGCCAAAGTTTGCGGCGTGAGTTCATCGCGTAACCCTTGCCTGGCATGCTACCGGCTGACTTTCATTTAGTCAGGCTTAACTGCCAGTGCAGAGGGGAGCTTTATAGGTAAGATGATTGCCGGAGAACGCAAATAAACAGTAATTGACATTTGCCGGTGTAGCAGACGCGTCTTTAACTTAAGACTATGGTAATGGCAGACAGCTTCACTGCTTGGATATACGCGGATAAGCGGGGACTAAACTATTGAAGTGCCGTGATAGAAAACTGGTCTATATAACGCTATTGTGGTTGATGAGAAAGACTCCACTTCATATACATATGACATTCGCCAAGATTCGCCCATTCAAATTACTCGGGAATCTAAACAATTGAAACATGGCACGTAATTTGGTAGCAGACACAGAGAGAACATGAAAAAGAAATACCAAAAATAGGAAACGTTATTGTGGTCTAGTACCGACCTAACAGCACTTCTCACCCACGTCGCCAGTCAAAGGACCTTGCGGATCTATGCTAACGCCTTGGGAGCCGGACTGTTCGGATTTAGACGTATCCATCCCCTTCTTTATGTCCGAAGCAAGACTATAGAAAGCATTCTCGATGTTGATATTGTTCTTAGCAGAGACCTCCAGAAACGGGATGCCGAGTTCGTTAGCAAGCTGTTGACCTTGTTCTGTAGACACAACCCTTTTCTCCTCCCAGTCGCACTTGTTTCCGATAAGTATTTTATGCACACCCTCACTTGCATGTTGTTCAACATTGTTGAACCAGGTCCGAATATCTGCATATTGCTTAAGCTCAACACGCCTCAAATATGTCTGCAGAGTTCTTACTGTGAAAGGAACGCTCATCAGTGACATCATAAACGAGGAGGATTCCCATCGCTCCTCTGTAGTAAGCTGTTGTGATCGTCCTAAACCGTTCCTGGCCAGCCGTGTCCCAGATTTGGAGTTTAACCCGCTTGCCATCTAGCTCAATCGTACGGATCTTGAAGTCGATGCCAATTGTGGTGATGAATGAAGGCGTAAAGGAGTCTTCGCTGAACCGCAAAAGACAGCATGATTTCCCAACGCCAGAGTCACCGATGAGTAGTAATTTAATCTGTGGGATAATAGAAGGTAATTAGCAAGTGATCGTAGCAATTCTACAGATCAGTGCTCACCAGAAAATCGTAGTTTCGTGTGCCCGCCATTATGGCCAGTTCTTCCCACTGCCAGCAACTGTGTGACCTGCAAACACGTTTAGACACTTGGTGTGGATTTCTTAGCGCGGTAAAGTGGCCTTTTTCGCTAATTTGGCTTCTCTCTGGCCACCGTAAGTCGTATTATTTCTCTGCAGAAAGCTGCAGCCACCGACCGGTGGCGAATATTCTAGGATCCTCAAAAGCCAGCGATAAAGAGTAGGGTCTTGTTTCGAAAACTCAGGGGCAGCGGACGTGGCAACAGTCAGCTTCCGTATTTCTCGAGTGTTTGTAGGGGAGGGAACACGGCGGCGACTTGAGGAGCGGAAGAAACTCTGCGTTTTTGAAAGAAAGGGGTCCGGGACTAAGGCCTCGTAAGAGGTTGAGAATTGGTTGCCGATGTCTGTGGAAGGGAGCCACTGCCGGGGAGATGTTCGATGTCCATCCCGCAGGCTATCTAAGTGGTGGAGACAGCTGAAGCCAAGACCCAAGAGCTAAAAGTCACTGCCCGGCTCCTACTTGATAAATTAACGTCGCCCAACCCTGGTCATTCGACACGGAACTCCAGGCAGCACTTTCAGTTGCCCAAAAAGATGGCTGTGTATCGGTAGGTATTAGTCTATGTAATTTTGAATGGATACCTATTCCTTACTTCCATGTGGTTTCTTGGATTTACCTAGGTATCCTGACACAGTTTCCTATGTTGACACAAGTCTAGCATGTGCACGACTTTCTCTTATGTATGTAGACATCTCAATACGCAAGAACGTCCAAGGGTTACTCACCAAAGAGCATGGCAATAGTCTAGATATCCAGTCCCACAACTGGCATACAAGGGATACCTTTTACTTAGACTGCTCACAGTATTGCAACTTGAAAATAGAGCCATTTATACGTTGAGCTACAATGTTTGTCAAGTTGCAGTGACCGGTATGCTAGGAATGGTCAGTGGATAGATATTCATCGGCATTCCTGTTAAAGACCTCTTTTCTTTTGTTTTTCCTCTAGATACCGTGAAAACCCGACAATGGCCGCCTGTGGCCAAGTCTCCCAAATGCAGCCATAACCCTGAGAGCACAGATGGCAAGTCCACGACGATAGGCATTGACCAGACAGAGATATCTTCGCATTCAGTATTGTTAGTACGTGCTAAGGCTAGCCTCTCTTTTAGCCATCCCGCAGGGAGTAGACAAAAGAGACTCTCAAGAATTAATAATTTCTCGGTCTAGTCAGGCCGAGCCACGTAGGGAGAGGTCGACCTGGTCAAACAAAGTCGGGCCACAATGCCCTTATTATCATCAAAAGAACCTGGAGTATGACCACCTTATACGTTCAACGACCTTCAGTTGCCTATCAACGCCTTGTCGAAAGTTCATGAGATCACTGATGTCTTCCTGAAACTCGCGATATTGCGATGCCTTCAAGCTAAACTTGGCTCTGTGCAGTAACAGCTCTGTCTCACATAGAAGCAGACCATGGTCTCCATACGAGAGGATTCCACTGGTCGTTAGGGACGAGGATGTCAGAGTTCGATTAACCTTTCTGTAGGGAGGTCAGCTTGGAACAAAAATTTGCCATGCAATACGCCATACCGCAGAGCGCGTCGCAGTTCATCCTGTTTCCTGCCAATGCGCAATCCTTTCCTGCTATCAAAGAGACCCCAGACCCAACGGAAAACCGCATATGAAACGAGAATTCCTGGGGTTAGACCAATGAACCTAGTAGATGTCAATTTTTGACCCTCATTGGACAGTGACGGTTTTATGTGCCTACCCAAAAACGAGTTCCTGGCTTTTCAAAATAGCATCGATTCCACTCATCGCTATTTCAACGTCGACCTTTGTCTTTTGAACCTGAATTAAGAGGGTGCGGATTAAATCGCCCCGAAAAGTTCCCACAAGTGGTGTCCGCAAGTCTCTTTCGTATGCCTTTAACACAGGCGTCAGGTCACCTTCTTTCACTTTGCCCATGATTACTTCGGCATCTGAGCTCATTGTGTGCCCTCCACTAAGATCAGGATGATCAGACACGAATTCAACAACCATTCTCTGCAAACTCGCCCGATCAGCTTCAAGGCTACCCTTGCTGATAATCGCAATTTCACTGTTTTCGTCATGCCTGATGGTCTTGACCAGCTTCTGAATAGGCCCGACTACCCAGTTGCCCCAAAAATCGACAGCAGTCGATGCAAAATCGACCGTCCAGCCAATGAGATCGGCACTCCTATTTTTCAGGACATTTAGGGAGGTCCTCCCAAAGAATATCGCCAAGAAAAAGGGCAACCAGTAACGAGCAAAGCGTGGGGGGCGACCATGTCTGCTAACAGCAGCCTTGGACGGCATTTCACAGTTCGGTAAACAATCTTGCAAGACGCGAACCAGCTGGTTGATGACAGACATGGACACCAGTATCGACGATTGTCCCTCGAGTCGTCTGCTCGTGACGCCGACTTGATTCTCAGTTGTCGAAAAAACAGCCGCTTCAAAATCCGAAACATTACTCTCGCTAGTTGCTGCATTTTGCAGGACAGCTTCCATCAAGGAGACACTTCTGAATACCATAGAGTGCCACTCCTCCCCAGTAGGAATACCGCCATTTTCATTCAGGGTGTCTTCGGCCATATCAAACGAAAAGCATTCCTCCATTAGAATTCCAATACTGCTGACGTGTATATTCTTGATGGTCTTCAATACTTTCCGATTGTAGCGCACCTCTGACCCCAGCATCCACGACGGTGACAATAACCTCGATGTCAGTGACCACATCGGCCCGGCGTTGATACTTCGTTCTATAAGGTTATAAAAGCGTGCCCAATTGAGAGCAAGAGACGAAGCTGGGCGGCGCACAGAACCTGTCCAATTCGAGTAGGCTTCCTTCGCTTCGCGCCAACATTTGACTGGGAATCTCTGGATGATATAAGTGCCAGTGTACCAAGAAGAGTCCAACGTCTCGTCCCAATATCGGATCTCATCATCCAGAACGAGTGTCCGCTCCAAGAAGTTGTTTATCACTAACCCTAAAGTCTGTAGGGTAGCCTTGGCCGCGGCCAACCATAGGAGGTCCGACACATATGTGGAAAATAAATCTGAGGACTCTGCTAGGCGTTCGAGCTGTAGTGAAGAAGTCTGAGATAGCAAGTCGATAAGTCTCTCTCGTAACAGCGGTTTGGTTTTAGCAGTAACTGATAGCGTGCCAATGACACCTTCCAGGACATCCTTTTGTCCGCATCGAATTATAGGATCATCAACAGTGTCAGAAGAGTGCAGCGATGTAACATCATGGCGGAATTGGTCGATAATCTGTTGTTGGATTCTGTCGAGAACGGTGTCCAGACGACGGACGTCGCTGAGAAATTTTCAGTCTGGGATCAGCCAATGGTATTGCTAGTATAGAACACTTACTCGACGATTATAGCCATGTCTTCCTGCAATCAGATTCCTCAATATCACAATGAATAACCGGACCTAGTTTACATGGTAGTAACATCCACGGCGAAGTGATTTGCGTTCGATGCTCATCATTGCAAGTCAAAACTTGCAAACAACAGGTTCGCCACGGTTGTGAAATAAGCCGCGGCACCAAGCAAAACATTTGTATTGTGGGCTACTCATGGTGTTAAAAGTAGCTTCGCTTCATCGAATATACGGTCTGGGTTCAGGTTCAACTGCAACAGTTGCTCAGCCATAAACAATGTAGATGTTTGGTGCCAACATGGGCATCGTAATACAGGTGGCTGTTAAAGTGCCAACAGGTACTATGCATAATAGTAGGTAGATAGGTAATCATCTATTCTGGCAGTGCAGCGGCTCTGGATATGATTATCGTACAATTCATTCTATTGGTGGGATCCATGATATGCAAGCACTGTACCTGATCTGTGTACGCGTACGACAGGCGGTCTACAGATAATTATTGCTATTATCGTACGAAATGATAACATGGGCTCCAGTGGTGGCCAAGAACAAGTTTGTCTGGTTGTCAAAATTTGTCAACTGGGTGGGGATTATCAGATCGGCCTCGGTCGGGAAGAAAGTGGTGTGCCTTAATCCTAGAGTCTCGCCACTTCGGGAATGGATGTCCTGGATCCAAGTTGCCTAGCTTGACCGCTGGCTTGGGCCCCCTGAAATATCGTTTAATCCACCAATTCGTACCAGACCTCCATTCAATCCTCTACACTCAATATTTTGTGGTGTGATTTTAGGTCGAGCTCCCCACGCAGCAATCTGGTGATACCTTTTTACCTAGTTCCTGTTCTGGCAAGGCCCCTTGATCAAGAGACGATGTAAGCCAGTTCTCTAGTCTCAAAAGGTGTTTGGCAGTGTGACCTAACAAGTCCCTTTGAAGGAATTCAACGACGTTGCTGTCTCCCCCCCCGGAGACATACTGGGGTCAATTTGAGGAGATCTCTAAATATAACACCCACCTCAATGTGGCTGAAAGGCTGTGGGGGGCTTATTACGCATGGATGCAGAATGATGTTTTGGCAACAGGCATTATGTCTTTTGCAATGCACGAATTGGTTTATTTCGGCCGTTCATTGCCCTGGATCTTCATAGACAGCCTGGGATTGCTTAATGGATACAAAATTCAAAATGTAAGTTACTCAAGAGCATTTGTTCAAGTGCGTTCTTCTAACACATTGCAGAACAAAATTCCTTCTCTTCGAGAGCAGTGGGATTGCGCGAAATTTGTCCTCCTTAGCCATTTCACTGTTGAATTACCACAGATATGGTGAGCAGTTAGCCACTCCGCTTTCTTTTCGTTTGTGATTTATAATTTCTTTTGGACAGGCTATTTCATCCGATGGCTCAATTTTGCGGATTGTCTACGTCTGTCCCTTTTCCAACTGTTTGGACAATGGCGTACCAAATAATGGTCTTTTTTGTGATGGAAGACGCCTGGCATTATTTCTCTCACCGTGCGCTACACTGGGGTCCTCTCTACAAGGCTATCCACAAGATCCACCACCAGTACTCAGCCCCATTTGGGCTAGCCGCTGAATACGCCTCCCCTATCGAAGTTATGATCCTTGGATTCGGGACTGTTGGCTGCCCTATCCTTTGGTGTGCTGTGACGGGCGATCTGCATATTCTCACCATGTACATTTGGATCGTCTTGCGACTCTTCCAGGCCATCGATGCACACAGCGGTTATGAATTCCCTTGGAGTCTGCATCATTTCCTCCCTTTCTGGGCCGGAGCCGACCACCATGATCTTCACCACGAAAAGTTCATTGGTAATTACGCGAGTAGTTTCAGATGGTGGGACTACCTGCTTGACACCGAGTATAGCCCAGACGCTATTAAGCGGTGGAGGGAAAGGAAAATTGCGAAGACAGCCAAAAAGACATTGTAATATGTTCAAGTGTTGCTCCTTTGTGGAGTCTTGTTCATCTCTTGACCCCGAAGGATCACTTGCTTCTCGGGAAAGCCCCAAAAAAATTGCGACTATGCCGACCGTGTATCCTTTCGTCTGTATATACTGGTTAACGACGCCTTCATTAGATTAATATTAGATACTTCATATTGTTAAAAGGCCACGGTTCAGTGTTCATGCGGAAGTAGTCATGATTAAGCCAGGACTGAGCGGCCATTGTAAGCAAGCGGCCACCTTGCACTTGGGTCATGTCCTAAAAGTATGAGATCATTTAATCCCCCCGAAACATTTTTTATTAAAAACTAGTCGCTATTGCAGTTAGGGCATTGTAGCCTCTCCCTCTTCACTCTTTCTGACAGTGGTCAGAAAGCAGGACAGACAGCCATATCACTAGTGTGTGCTACATGTGCTACTGTCTTCCCAACCATGGTCAGAAACCAGATGGAATGACGATGTACCATCCATGGTGATTGCAGCCAACACCAACTCCTCTTTTCTTTCTTTGCCCATGGTCAGAAAGAGTGGTCAGGATGTTGGGCACTCCTCATTGGGCTCTGCAAGCATCCAATGACCTTGGCTTACAATGCCTCTTAGAGGAAGGATATATGTATGATTCAAGTAGAACTGCGCAGGCAATAAGCACTTGCATAACTCATACGTTTGAACCTTTCCAGAGATCACACAACGCTCATAACCGCAACCTTAACTTGCAGCCTATATGATACATAGGCCTTCACCTGATTATTTTCTGCGCACTAAACGGAACCTGCACCGTCCAGACTCTGCGAGTATCCGAAGCTTTGGGCTAGGGATAAACAGATCTCTCTCCAGTTGATTATTTGGATTTATGTCGCGGCCAGTGAATTTCCTGAAGGATATCCTTAGATCGCTGGAGACATGAGTTGTATTGTCTCTCCGAGTTATGGTGGATGTCTCAACGCAAGCAGCCGAGCTAGGTGATGCCCGAGTTTCGATAGAGCACTGCCGAGGATATAGTTCGTAGTGTTTGACGATAATTTGTGGAATATCTCGGCAGATATTTAAAGTGAAGGCCACTTGTACTGATGTGCCGCTTGTTTCTAACCATCCCCTAGCTGTAAGGAGACAGCTAGTCCCCAGCGCGCTACATAAGCCAGATCTGGGTCTTATCCGCTATCGCGGATAATGATGGTCTTTTGAGCCTTGTTGGGGAGCGCAGGCGACCCAGCTGTCCCCTTACACTAGCGTCAAGCGCAAGTCTTCGAGATGATTCCGATAACCCAATCTCAAGGATAGTTATTAATGGCGTATTCCGGGTAGATAGTGCTCAGCATTCATCTGCTTCTTTTTCCCAGCTCCCAATCTGTGCTGTTGAACTACCGAAGCGATGATTTCGTTTTGTAATTGCATTGCAATAATTTCATCACGAATGCAATCATAAAACATTCGCGATGCAGCTTCATGTTCTCGACCAATCATAATTTTGACAATAAGAGCTTGTGTCGTTATATTATAGGACAGACGAGCAAATTTGCTTACTCGACGGCTTTCGTCACGTAATTTCGAAACTCCATCGGCTGGGACATCCGAAAAAAAAAAGAACTGTTCGCGGGTCCTGTCTTTTTCAGTGCGGTTCGACGGTCCTGGAATCTCTTCTGTAAGCTTCGGAGAATGCTGAATGGCTGTCGTTCAATATCCTGTAAGCTCGTCAAAGGATCTAGAGGCAACGCTGAAACAACAGCAAACTTCAAAGGCTCAGATTTGGCTGTACCATCGCAAGAATCACAAGAAGAGTCACAAGACTGCATTATGGCGAAATTCGGTAGAATGATGATATGTAGTCACAGTCTAATGAGAAGGCAGTTGTGAGAAAGGTACGGCGAGCATGTCTTGGAACTGATCAGCCCTTGCGGTTCTCGACCGACAGCTTGCCGTCACGTGGAATACTCAGTACGCATGTCCAGCTTACTCACATCACGGCCCTGCCAGCCGGGAGTGACCACAAGTCTAGGAAATCAATAGAGATATACCATGTTGGATTTCTGGCAGCGCAACAGTGAAATTAGATGGATATATTGATGTCTTAATACTCCCTTACCTGAGTTTTTCTCCCATGGAAGATATATACCACCCAACAAAGCTAATGAATCCAAATGCTAAATGCCAATACCAATACATCTGTTCCACTGTCTAGTCTCTGCTGTGACAAGTTCGCTGAACCAGCTGGAGCGAACGCTAAATCAGAGCTGGACATCGTTATTCAGCAGTCTTACCTCCTCTCCAGGTTTGAAAGCTGGGAGGCCAATATAAGGACAACCGTCGCAGCGGAAAGCATCCCCCAGAGCGCAATTTCCACAGCTTCCGACTTTGCCCTGGACAGTGAAGTCAACCTCTGCCAAATCGACCAGACCTAGCTTCATGGAATTCAGCGCCTTGTCAGCATCTGTACGCTTCGCTGCATCCTCTTCTTCCAGTTTCTGTGCGAGTCCGCAAGTGCAGTCTTTACAGGCTTTCCGACGTTTTCCAGCCTTCGGGCGACACTCTGGCGCTAATAACTTCATTAGCAAAACATTCAGCAGGTATAGGTGCCACAAAATCCGGCTCTGAGTAGAGTGTAATGGGAACGAGACAAAGCACAGAGAGTCGGTAGTTATTTGACTGAAAGTACTTACGTTGAACGATGGGACGACCCAGGTCACTTTCATCAAGGAGATCATTCTCATCAATGAAATCGTTGTCAGCATATTCTCCGCGCCTAGTCTCTGCCACTGCAACAAAATCGCTGGCAAGCTCAAAAAAGCCGACGCCAGTTTGACCTGTTCCCTTCACGCGATTTTCCTCGCCGACCGCACGGGACACAGCACCTGGCTGTTGAGTATTAGGTCGTCCATTTTCCAGTCCAACTTTCTTGTGCTTCTTTGCTCCGACTCGTAAAGATACTGAATGTTGGTCACCGAAGTTTGGTTTAACAAAACCGCCACTCTCGTCATTAACTAATCCCGCGAGTATGGCCTCCGTTCGACAGCTGTCTCCTTGCAGGCCATTTATCCCATCTTCACTGCATAGGCGCCCTCCTGGTTTGAGCGACTCAGCAACTTTTCGAAGTACTCCGCGCTCAGCAAGGGCATTGGCTTCGCTGTATGAACCCTCCGTATCGGCTAACACCACAACTGTGTCGTACGTTGAAGCAGGTAAAGAGACAATGCCGAAAGCTACTCGGTCGAGCATTTGCAGGTCGGTCGCACTGTAGTCATGTTGTGAATGGATGATGTTCTCTAATGTTTCCGGATGCGATGATAACGACGGGGGAGAGAGTAACAAAGTCTGACCAGTGGGCTTGGACGACGCCGGGGACATGGTTAGGAGACCACCACCTAGGTAGGATTGGAGGGGTACAGTCACTTTTCAGAAAAAAGGGAAGATCACAAATCAAACTACTGTCTCCGCACACGAGAAGAAGAAAAGGATAGGATTTTACACTGTGAAGAAGCGATTGTTGTATAAGTCTTTGAGGTGGCGCACTGGCAGGGTTTATCAGCAGCGCGAGTTCCACTGGTAGGCCTAGGTACCTTTGCATGCCTTCTGCCCCACATACCCCACTGCGCTTTACTCCAGTACCTAGGTACTTGTTTAATCATTATTATTGTATGGTTGAAAGCGAGGAGGACCTGTAAAGTTCGATACCAAAAATGACCGTTACTGACGACAGAAATAATGACTGCACGTAACTTCTAGCGATGAGCCGCCGCTTGACCGCCGACTCTACAAAGAATCACACGCTATTCTACCCATGTTCGTCGCTCTCTTTCGATGGTCTACATTCAACTCCATCGAAACTGTTTTCTTTGCGAGGAATGTGTTATGGAAATGACCGTTCTACAGCAGACTCCTTCACCCCCTGTAAATTTTCTGGTCGAGCAATTAGGTCTAGAATCGTATATGCTCTCCCCCACCCGCACCGTAATTCCTACACCGAACACGCTACCCATACAGTCCTTATACCAGACTACATCCCCATGCCACAAGCTTAATAATATATATATACAGCGCGAAGAACTAGAGGAAAAATCTCATAGCAATCTTGTATAGACAGCTATCCAGTAAACAATGTGAGTAAAGCAAGACCAACAAGAGGAGAAATTTAAATAAGGTTCGATAATCAGTTGTCATAACTGAGACTATCATGGCAAGACAAATGGATAATATTAATAATGTACGGATGAAAGAGGAGGCAATGTTCCCTTTCAAGTATAAGAAATGACACTAAACTGCAGACCTGAAAGTAACCGAGTCTCCGTGGCGCAATCGGCTAGCGCGTCTGACTGTTAATCAGGAGGTTGGAAGTTCGAGCCTTCCCGGGGACGAAGTTTGGTTTCTTTTTACCTTCCAATGATAATTGCTTGTCCCTATGTTAGTAGTATCTGGTTGTTGTAAATGTGTGTAGTTAGGCAGACCCGGCGGCTCACAATAATAACACTACTTTACTTACAGGACCGTTTGTTCTCTTTCCCACATATCAGTCAGCCATCTCACTTGAGCTGCTGCGATCCCCATAGTAGTGCACCTAGACTAAATAGACCAAAATGTACCGCAACCAACTCCGACCCCTGCTCAGCCATCCTTTGTTGTAACTTGCATCCGCTCCGTACGCAAATATGATTGGAGTCGTGTAACGGGGCACTGCGCTCCTAACAAATCTACCTTGCATGTCATCAGGGTTAATGGCTTTACGCTCAGTCTTTTCGATATATGATACACATTAGTAAAGGTCGAGCCGACATTGCGGCGCGAACTTGCTGAGGCAGACCGTTCGTAGCTTACTTATTGCCTGTTGGGGGGCTCGGAGATACGCTGTAGTTAGCCCAGTGCTGTGCTTAGTCAAGTGCTGGCAAACCTAACTGTATACTCCAACAAAAAATTATCGATATTCTGATCCTGGATTTTTGGGAGTCGCAAAAGGCTGAAACTGGAAATGTCATTACAAGCGATCAAATACTCTGGCAATCAGCTTGCCATCCTGGATCAACTACAGCTCCCATACGTGGAGAAATACATTCCAATACGGACAGCAGAAGAGGGATGGCATGCTATTAAGGAGATGCGGGTGAGGGGAGCACCTGCTATTGCCATCGTGGCTGCACTAGCACTAGCATCTGAGCTCTCCACCCTCATTGAGGACCACAAGCTGTCTTCAGTCGCAGAAGAAGTTCAAGTCTTCATCATCGAGAAGCTGCAATATCTTTTGACCAGTAGGCCGACAGCCGTTAATCTGGGTGACGCCGCTCGCAAACTCGGGATAGTAGTGACGAAGCACGCAAGCGAAAATGGTTCCACAGGCTACAGCGTCGCTTCTGCCTTTGTCGCTGCAGCAGAAGCGATGCTGGAAAAGGACATCGAGGACAACCAAAGTATCGGAAACAACGGTGCTAGGTGGATTGTCGGAAATGCGATTCAACCGGGGGATGTGACAGTCACCGTCCTCACGCACTGCAATACGGGGTAAGTTTTGTAACTTGCAAAGTTTGAACTGTTCTGATGTATTGCCTGCCAGTTCTCTGGCGACGGCTGGATACGGGACAGCACTGGGTGTAATTCGATCGCTTGCATCGGGTAACGCGCTGCGACATGCGTACTGTACGGAGACAAGGCCTTACAACCAAGGATCTCGACTGACAGCCTTTGAGCTGGTTCACGACAAGATACCCGCTACTCTGATCACGGACTCCATGGCTGCCGCGTTACTAGCAACTGCTAGGATAAATGCTATTGTCGTGGGAGCTGATAGGGTAGCAGCCAACGGGGATACTGCGAACAAAATAGGTACTTATGGCTTGGCTGTTCTGGCTAAACATCACAAAGTGAAATTTCTCGTAGCGGCACCACGCACGACTATTGACCTAACGACCAAGTCAGGCAGCGACATTGTGATAGAAGAGCGCCCTGCTTATGAGGTTACTAGGATAAGGGGACCTCGTGTGGGGGAAGACGTGACTGATGGCGTGAAGATTGATACAGTATCCATTGCAGCTGAGGGAATTGAAGTTTGGAACCCGGCCTTTGATGTCACGCCTGCGACTCTCATTGATGCTATCATAACAGATGTCGGTGTTGTGGAGAAAGGTTCAGACGGTTTGTTTCATTTGGACGCTCTCTTTGACGAGGGTCGAGTACCCGAGTAACTCTGAAACCTGCAGGGTGCTTGACGCTGCTCATACAATGTTGTCTGCACTATTGCTGGAAGATGAGACTGGCATAGAAGGCATGTGCCTCCAATTGCATATTTTGAGGAAACTTGCCTGTTGTCCGCTGGTACAGCTGTAACCTAGGTACTGAGCGCGGAATACTCTGCTAGCTTTCATACTATGTGAAGACTCTCATTCCAGCCTTACAGGACTCATTCTCAATGAGTATCTAGTATTTATCTGATACCTTGTGATATTGTAAATTAATTTAATCTAGGGGAAAGACTTCCGGTGCTAGAATTATACATTGCAAATATGCTTTGTTCCACCATGTAATAAATAGTATTTATTATATTAATAGTTTCTTTTTTTTTCCCTGGGAAAAATATTAAAGCTTTACTATGTAAGTTGAACTTTTCTTGTTGTCTTCTCCGAAAACATTAAGGTGAAGAAAGGTTGACACTGAGGATTTAATCTATACTATAATATAGTACCAATGATTACAATAGCGATACACGCCTTTTATTATAGGATACTATCCGATAGCTTTTAATCAATAGGAATATACATTTTTAAACTATCTAGAGAGTATTATTTAAGTTGATAAAACACCTCTATATTTATACCAAGTAAATCTCTATTAGATAGATACATAGAACTAGATTCTTTTCCTTATTAGTGAGATAGTTCGATACTTATGTACATAGTCATACGATCATAGCCTATGTTTCTTGGTTACTTTCTTGGCAGATGCCACCATCAGCTGTTTGATGCTGACTATTGGCATCCATAGATCTACATATATATCTGCAATCTAGCTATATATACAAATACAATAACTTTCCTTATGCAATCTCATCTAGAGTGTTGTATGGGAGGGAGTTTGGACCCTTAGTTCTGGTTGAAGGGAACAGCCCTCTGGAATTGCTGGGGCAGTTGTCTGATGGAGATGTTGAAAAGAAGGGGGGATTGCAGTAGCCTTAAACCAAGACTTAAAGGAGAAGCATACTAAATAATAGCAGCTCAATTAAAAGCTGTTAATAAAAGAGAAACTAAATACTATAAAGGGATACTGTACTCTACAAAAAGTAAAAAGCAACTTAATTCTTCTATCTGCCTTTAGGACTCTATAGTCTATTTAACCTTTTGTAGTAGAGACAGAAACTCTACTCCTAAGATAGTAAGTAATAAGATAAAACAGATAATAAGAAAAGATAAAATAAGAATAGAAAGTAAGCATTATGATTTATCCCTATCTATATCTTATATATACCTTTAGTACACATTTTCTTTCCTTATAGTGTGACATTCTTATTACACTTCAGACTTCTGTAAATAAAGCAGAATTCAGCATATTATAGTTATAAGAAAAGAGAAGGAGTTATTGATTATTTAAAATAATAGGTGATTAGGGAGGTGATAAACTTACCTCACAAAATTACTTATAATACTTGTATATAATATTTGATGGATTTTAACTTTAGTAATCTCTATATATTCTTTTAAGAGGTTCCGGAATACTATAATAATAAAATTAGGAGATAAGGGAGGACTAGATAATAGTTTATAGTAATTTATCTAAAGTAAGATTCTTAGATAATAACTAATATTCATTTTAAGAAACTCCTTTATTATTCTCACCTTTTTCTTGTCAGACCCCTCTTTAGTAGTAATAGTAATAATAATAGCTTAACTTATTCTAATTAATATCCGTCTCCTCCTTAATCTTTTCTTTCTAAACACCCATATCTGAAGTATTTCCCTTCATAATATTTAATAATGATCCATCTTGTTTAGCTATGATTAATAAGGGCTTAGAAAATAAGCTTTTAATATTACTTTCCTCTCTACTATCTATCTTTTCATTTAACTTGATTCTATGTTTATTTATCTATTATTCCTTTAATAGATGGGGGGAGGGAAATAATGAGATTCTCTATAATGATTAAGCTATTATTATTAAGCTATTTATTTTATAATTCTTTAAACTATACATGCTTGTTAATAGGTTTATTAATAGGCATATTTGCAGGTTGCTTAAGAGTAATTAACAGGTTAATAGAAGCTTTTATTACTTATTTAATTAGTTAATTTAAAGAAGTCTTCTCTAGGGCTAGGAATAACAGGCTTATAGAAGGCTTAGATGCTGATTTAATATTCTTTAATATATTTCTAGATAAGTTTACTGAAGTCTAACTAGTAGAAATCAGAATTTAAACTCTTATATCCTTACTTATATTCTTTTATAGTGTGTCATTCCTGAATGTATCATCTTTAGATGCACTATCTATATTATCATTAATATTTGGAGTAATTGTATTCTAGGCTTGATTTCCTATACTTGAAGTATGATCATAAGGGATTGGACTAAGGTTCTTTAAAATATCTTTATTTAGAATAACAGCATTTTAAATTTGATCTTCTATACTTAAAATATTTGTATGAGGAGCTGCATTTAGTATTTTTAGAATATCTCTTAATAATAATTATACTTTAACCTTAAAATTCAGCTCCTTCAGTTCTTTGTTAGAGTATAAATAATAAGGTTTATGTGTTTTTATAAAGAGAAGACTTGATTAAAGTTTATAGAGTATGATTTTCAGTCTAGATTTTTTCTTTAATTACGGTTTAAAGGGTGTATAATTATTTGATAATTAATCTTATTAGTGATAGCTGACTACTTATATTAGTTTATTAGGACTTAATATTTATTTATAAACTATATCTAGTAGATATCTTTAAAAATCCTATATTTTCATTCTAGTAATAGTATTCTAGATGATAGTTATTATTATTTAGTATTACTTTATTAAGTTATTAATTTTATTATAGACCTCCTTATAGTCCAGGACATTTTAATTTACTTTCAACCTTTAGATATTTAATAAGAACCTATAAATAGAGGCTAGCAGCCTAAACTAATTTAATATTTACTTTAATTATTTATATCCCATACTCTACTATTACTGTAGTCTAAGTTGCAACTATATAAATTTAATTTAGTTTAGCTTTAAAAGTCTTAATGATATTAATGACTAGATTATTTCTATTCAGGAAGAGAATGTTTATAGTAATATCCTTAATTAAGGGTAAGATCTATTACTCATTATTTATTATTTCTAGAATATAAGATTCTTCTCCCTAGTATAATCTATACCTATTCCTTCTATATTTACTTCTTTATCTAGCCTAGTAAGGTTAATTACTCTAAGTACTTCTCTTACTTTCTTTATAATATTTCTAGTAGAATTTCCAGCTATAAGAGCTATAGCAGTCTTAGGCCTTATAATACTTTCTTATTTATTTCTTTTTTATCTTATAGTTTGTATTGCTTCTTTTATAGTATGTGGATGTAGTCTATCTATTTCTTAAGATTTTAAAATCTCTTATCTCATTCTTTTAGTTATATGCTTAAATAATATTCCTTATTTTAAAGCAGTGCTCTCTTCTTATTAATAAGAAGTTAGAAAGAAGGTTAAGAGCTAATATATATATTAAAACAAAAATATTCAAAATTATTAAGGGAAACATAAATAATGGCAGAAGAGGTAGTGAGAGAAGAAAAAAAAAGAAAAAAAGAAGTAGAAAGTAAGAGATATTTATACTAAAATCTAAATCTAGAATTCACTATCTTTTCACGTTCACTTACCACCCTATTATTCACTTTATATTTAATTTACATAGAGTCTTCCTATTAAGAAATAAAGCATATTAATAAGTCTAAGTATCTTATACCTTAAGTATAGGAAAAGAACAGCAATCCTAGATTGTATTAGATCAAGTACAATAACTTAATTAAGAAATGCATTATAATAAAGAATAATGAAAACAACAATAGCTTAAACTAATAAAAAGAAAATGTAAGTATATAAGTATAATTTAGTAAAGCATAACGCAACAAATAATACTAATAACTACTTTATTAAAAAATAGTATATAATTTAAGCTTAAACTAATCATCTTTATATAGTAATATCTTAGGCCTAAGAGCCTAGAGGAGGAATAATTACTATAAACTCTTATCCTTTTAGTATTAGATTTTAATTATTTTATATATCTGTTAGGAGGGCTTCATTCTCTTATTCAGAACTAAAGATTGATAAGATTATTAAGTCCTTATCTTTACTTTTAATATTATTAGCTGAATAGTAAGCCTTAACCCTATCTCTATAGACTAGAGTAATAAATAGAGTTCTATTTAGCTCTTTAATAAGGTAGGATCTATTTAGGAGAGACCTTTATATATAAAATGGCCTAAACTAATAATAATTAAGCTTATCTAAATAGGACTTGATAGCATTATTTAGTCATTTTTTAATAGTTTAGTATATATCTAGTATTAGTTATTAAATAATTCTTTATTCTTTTCTTACAGTCTTCCTACTTATAATCTAGCTTCTTTAGTATCTTTATCATAGCATTTAATTTAATAGATATAAAGTGTTAAGAGTTTATTATAGGTCTGTATATAGTGCTAGAAAAGTGTTTTTTATATTAGAATCTTAAGCTTAACTGAAAGAATAGCTTTAAAGCTAATAATAAAATAATATAAGAACTTCTAGATTATTTTATAAAGAATAACATATTTAGATTATAATAATGAATGAAAATAGAGACACTACTTTTTCTTTATACCTTAAGTAAGCTTATAAAGTGTTTATATAAATATCTTATAGCTGACTTCAATGTTTAAACTTATTAGCATATAAGTTGTATAGAGAAATCTAAACATACTAAACCTTATACTAATAAAGTAGGTTATTAAGAATATTCTTTATTTCTAATCTATTATTGCTAATAAGGACTTTAAATACACTTTATTAATATATAATATCCTTATAAATAAACTTAATAATAGCTTGTGTAGTAGCTTTTTTTAGTAGCTAGTCTTTAGATCACTTAAATAATAACTTCTAAATAAGGATTATATAATAAAATCTAGAACCTTTTCTTAATATAATAGTAATATATATATTATTAGTAAAAGAGCTTATTAGATTAACTAATAGTTATTTCTTTATTAATCTATATATTATCTACTTGTTAGTATGGGTCATATTTCTAATATTAATCCTAAATATATTTTGTATCACTAATACTGAATTTGAATCTTATTATAAGTGCTTTTACAGTCCTAATGCTTATGCTTATTATATATAGACTATATAATCCTTTTATGATGTGTTAGATCATTAATAATCCTTTAGAAGGAGCATTTTTCTATATTTAATGAAATAGATAACTATCTTAAACTAAAAACTTAAGTACTTTCTTCTAGAAGGCATAGCCTATAACTTAGCTAAACTTAGCTCTTTAAACTATTAAAGAGTAAGAAGCTATTTAGTAATCTTTTATATTTTGTGTTAATCTAATAGTGTTGTTGTAAGGTAATAAGGTTATAGTAATAAGAGACCTTTTATAAGTTCCTAAATTAGGTAAGACTTCTAGACTATACATCTAATTAAAAGCTAATAGGTCTCTTTATATTTCACTCTTCTAATTTGCTATATCTAAGATATCTGATCTAATTTAACTTAATATATTCTTATCTACTATATCTACTTTTTCTGTATCTTAAGTATGGCTCATCTTTTACTCTATAAGAATTTCTCTATCTACTAAATACTAGGCTCTATTACTATCTAATAACTAGTTTAACTCCTTTAAGTCTTGATTGACGACTTTTTTAAAATAATCTTCCCTTATTTGCTCTTACTTGTATTTAGGGGAGAAAACCTTCATCTTTATAACTTAAGTTTGATTAGTTAAATATAATATTGTTATAACTAATCTATCTTTCATATTCTGATAGGTAATTCTTGTTACTATATTAGAACCTAATGAATCAACAATAAAGAATAGGATATAATATTTAAAGCTCTTGCAAGATCTTTACTAGAATCTGTTTATATATGTCTAGAAATAGGATTATTATCCTATTTATACTTCTTATGACTTTCTTTACATATAGGGTCATAACCTAATCATGCTTTTTAACAAAGAAATATTGTATAATATTTATTTCTAATCCCCTATTAAGGAGGCCTCTTGTCAGTTCTAAATTAATGTTAAAATAGATTTAAGCAAAGAGAGTTCCTATTATATATAAGACTTGCTTCTAAAGAAGGTCTTATATATCTTCCACCTTTAAATATTAAATAGTATAAGGGTTTTGGCTTACTATAACTATATTTTCTATCTTTTGCTAGATCCCTACTTTTATATCAGCAACTATTATTAAGGAGGGTTTAATAGGTAAAAAGAACTACTTATATAAAGTATTTAAAAGTCTTAAGAGTTCCTAAACTATAATATTAATCTTTATATCTAATACTTAGTTAATTATAGGCTCAGCCTTAACTAAATCCTTAAGCTTATTAGTCAGCTCAATTCCCTTCCTTCTTTATAAAGGCTTTATAGTAGATGTAGCCTTCTATATTTACTTATCGCCCTTCACCCTTTTCTGTATATTTATTAAGTCTTAAGATCTTTAAATTAAGATACTTATCTTTAATCTCTATTACCCTCTTAAGAGCTTATTATTTAATAGTAATTATAATATCCTTACTAGTCTTTCTCTTCTTATTCATTACTACTCTAATATTATGTTCAATAAAATCATTCTCATATTCTTCTTCAGAATCAGATTCTATTACAAATCTTATAGAGTTTATCTTTCTTTCTTGAGTCTAGGCCTCTATAGCCTCTCTTATTAACTTTTTAATTATTTAAAATTATATAATATCATCTCCTCCTTCTATCAGTCCATAATGAACTCTCTAATTAGAAGTATTAATATAACACATTCCTTAAGCTATTAAGGCTTAGAAATATGGGCAAGCTCCCCTTAAATTAATATATTTAGACTTTAGATAGAACTAATACTAATCTAAAGCTAGCTCTATCTATTTAGGTCTTTATAGTAGCTAAGATTGAGATTAGGATATCTCTATCAAACTTTTATTTTGGTAGTCTATCTAATTCTTAACTTTTATAAGGTTCAGCTTTATCTTTAATATCTTCTCTATCAACTCTTTTATATCCTTATTAGAGTGTCACCGGCAAGCCGCAGAACCCGCACCAAACCCACGGCAGCTTCAGGTTAAAACTTTGGGTTCAATTGAATGGGGTAGTGCGGGTTGGGTTAACCCAAACTGAGCCAATTTCATTTACCCACCAACTAGGGAATATATGAATTAAATAATTATAGAATAATGAAATAGGATATTTAATTACCCTGTATATTCATTATTATTTATATATCTGCTAGATTGGGGGAGTTGTTGGGTGGTAAATATATGGTATAGGTTGGCGATGGAGGTATGCTTATAGATATATATATATCTGACTGACCTTCAGCAACATATGTGATCATCCCACCAAACCACCTAATATGGGTAATCTAATTAAATATATATATAATTAAGACCTTGATAATGACTCTTTTCTTTTCTAATTAATAAGGATATTAAGATATTATTCTACATTAATAATAGTGTTCTAATACTATATCTAGAAGTGCCTGTATGTAATAATTTCATTTATTAGATGCATAAGAAATATGAATATCTAGAATATCCTAGACTTTTAGATATTATTAATAACTACATTTAATAGCTATTTATAAAAGATGATATTTAGCAAGTTATAAGGACTTGCCTAAATTATTAGATCTTCTAAAGATCAAAATACACTTTAAAATATAAAGAGGATCTAATATATAGAATCCGTCCTCACTTACTATCTGATAATAATTAATCTATTAATCTAGACACTCCCCTTGCTGACTAGAAGTAATAGTTAATAGACATTAATTATGTTTAAATGAATTGCTACTGAATTATGTAATAAAAACCACCTATTTAAGCTTTATTCCTGGCTTCTAAGTACTTATTTAGAATAATGGTCTGTAAATGGTTTAAAGTAAATGGTTTAGGCCCTATTACATTCTAAAGGCTTATCTATTAGGTATATATGTGCTTTAAGAGCTGGATAGTTGAGTCTTACATATTTAATAAATGGTTTATGATCGATCTCTATAAATATGAACAATTCTGAAAAGTTATAGTTATTATTAGCTTTTAATTATATACTAAAGTGCTAAGGACTCACTCTTTAATATCTAATTAAGATTTAGAAATTGTTAGAGACTAATAATCCTGTCCTCTTATCCTATTTTAAATTATTAATAATCTCTAAAAATGAATGGGATAAATAATAGCATAATAGAGTATGCTATAATTTAATTAAAGAGGGAGGTGATAACTTGCCTAAATATTTACTTAAGAAGACACACATAAGAATAAAACATATTAGTGAACAACAAACACAATTATTATTATTAATAGTAATAGAAGTACGCTAAATTACATACTAAAATAAATAAAAGTTAGAATTAGAAGAAGTGATCAAATCCTTTTTAGATTCAACTATCTCAGAATTAGAGAATACTATTTAATCATTAAACAATAAAATAGAGGAAATAAAAGACGCCTTATACAAATCTAAAACTATTATTATTAATAGATAAGTAGATATTCTCTACAACTCCGCCCTGACCAAACTGACCCCTACATTTAGGGGGTCAGCACCCTCGGATACCGATACCATCTTACAGATCTCATCGAGCCTATCTGATAATATCTCTCAATTTTCCTATTCCAATTCAACCTACCATTGCTGAAATCCGGGTTCAAAACCACTGTTTTCCCCCTTTTGAAAACTCTTTGTGGTCTGGCTAGTTCTGCCCTACCCTACTGCCCTACCTATCTGCCAGCTTACCTAACCTACCAGCTCACCAACCACCTGACCATTCTGAACCCTACCTTCCCACTGAACCATCCAAACCCTTAAAGAAGCCTGCCCTAATAGTAGGGAGGCAATTGGGACTGGTCTTGCACCATAGGAACCTGTGACCTTTTGCAGGAGCTGGGTCCCTGCTGCTTTTAGTGATTTCCCCACTAAACTGAATGATATTGGACCCTAGGGCACCCAATATTAGCTACAGCAAACCTCAAGGGAATAGGCAAACCTATTTCTGCTGGAATTTCAACCATTCTGGAAGCTCTAAGTAGGGGTGTACTGGCCTCTTTCTATTGCAGTAGGATACTATATATAGGGGGGGAAGTAGTGGTTCTTGGGATATAATACTTGACTAGAGAGGGACCCATCAAGTAGCTCTATCTAACAGGCTTATTAGATAGGTGAAGAGAAGGATCTCTTTTCTCATCTTTCCTTTGTTCATGTTCCCTTCCTTTATGAAGTAGGGTTAGGATAGTGAGCTATACTTCCAGAAATAGTGATTTAGTATACTAGCCATCTATCTACTTAGGTTGATTGGTTAGGCCAAAGGAACTAGATTCTGGTATAAGAAGTATAGGGATCTATTCCATTCTACTTTCATAGGTTGTAGGTGGTTCCTAGCAAGCTCCCTTTAAAAGCTTCTTTTAGTTTAGTGATTCCTTTTAAAAATCACTATTCAGGATCTTTTCTGAATCTTTCTCCCTTCTTATATACCCCTTCTATTGTTCCCCCTTCTTTTGTGGTGCCCTATCTTGTATTAGAAAGAGGAGGATATTTTATCCTGTGCTTCTGCCCTCCTAGCTCTTCTAGAAATGGCTTTAAAAGCTAGCCTAGGGAATCCCCCTAGAGCTCCCCCTATTTAGGAAGTAATCCTTATGGACTATTCATCTGACAGTTCCATACATCTGGATGAAGAGGATCAACTTCTGGCAGATAAGGCTCAGCAAAGGCAAGATAAGCAGGAACAGCAAAGAGAGCTTTATATAAGAGCTCAAGAATGCCTATCTTATGCTATTAAGCTCCCTACTGGAACTAGAATCCCAATTCAGATCTAGCAAGCTTATGAGGTTCTATCTCAATATCTGAATCCTGCAGCTCCCTCCCAGACAATCAGCCTTCCACCTTTTCAGCACCTTCAGGATCTTGATCTATCTCCCATCTACAGCAAGCTTGATAAGATTCTGGATAAGCTGAATGAACCTACTAAGCTGACCTATGCTCAAGCAGCTCAACAAGCTTTGAGCCTTAATTCAGGAACTCCACAAAGGAATCAACCAATGGTGATTATTCCTCAGAGAAAGGATATAGAGCTGACTGAGTATACCCCTATAGATTTGAGCCTATAGGCTAGTTCAGCTCCTCCAGCTCCTTCAGCTTCTTCAGCTCCTTCAACTTCTGCAGCTCAGCAACCATCCAGAATTCCTAGAGAGAGAAGACTAATTCTGACTGTTCCTCTATCCTATATGGATGAGTTCAATCCCAAGCTTCTTAGGGATCAAATCAATGATCAGTTTGCCAGTCAGGGAATTCAGGAACAAGCAGTAGTGGCAAGCACCACTGAATCCAGATCTAATCTTTTAATTATGGTGACTACCCTGTCTAGCTTTTCAGCTCAGTACTTGATTGAACATATAGATATCTGAAAGCAGCTTCTCCCCCTAGAGAAGTGGTCCCTAGATCAGCAATGGTCTAGGATAGTGGTTCATAGAGTTCCTTGAAAGGCCTTTACATATGAGGAAGGCCTAGCTTGCTTAAAGGAAGAGATTAAAACCTTTAATTCCTATCTCAAGCTCACTAGGAACCTTAATGGCTGAAAAGGGAAGAATTCAGACTTCAGAAGCTTCACACCTCTATTATTCTTTATTTAGAGAATTAGTAAATAGCTGCTCAAGCTCTTTAAGCTTCTAAAATCTTTATTACAGGTAAAGAATGTTGGGTTGAGAGATTTTATGATAAATTCCTTTAATGCAGCTAATGTTAGGGCTTTAGACATCCTTAAATTCACTATAAAAAGGATGTAAAGTATGGAATTTACTCTCAGTTATATTATACAGCTGAATATACTTACTCTATCTATTAGATTAAGGCTAAGGCCTGCCCTCATACCAGGATTCAGTATGCTAATTATAGTGGCAACCACTTAGCCAGCTTTGCTCAGTATAGGGATATGCTTAGGGTTTAACTTAAGGCTAGACATCAGCTTCAGGAACAGTTCAAATAGTAGAATATCCCCATTCCACCATCATCTCTTAAGGATCTAGACCTATGTCAAGCTTGCTAGGTCAGGAAATTCAATTTCTTTAGAACAATATGAATAGGAGCTCAAACTCTATGATCTCTTATTTAGAGCAGGAAATAGAATCTGGCATAGATTTCATCCTTTTTCAAGAATCCTAGATCTATGAGTCTAATGTTACGAACCTAACAGGACAAGGGACAATGTCAGCCTACAGAGGGACTATGCTAATGCAAGCTGCACAATACAAAGAAGGCAAACAGGACACATGACCTATGAGGCTTGGCATTGGTATAGGCTTGGCATTAGTATAAACATACCAACAGTAGGGTTATACTAATGGTAGAATATACCTAGATAGAGATCATATTTGAATACTGCTAATCACTATCATACCCATACAGGAAGATTAGGTATATAAGGATGCTCATTTCCACCTATGTATTTAGTTTAGTTCTTTATACTCTTTAATCATAAGTTACTTGAAGTATAACTTAGGACTATATTTGATTCATTAGAACTTCTATAATAACTAGTTCTAACCCAACTAGTTGGCCTTACTCTTCTAACCATATTACTTTAAGTAGTGTTGACTACAGGAATATTAGGATGATGTATAATACATATAATAGGATAGCTATATATAGCTAAAGGGGCCTAGAGATTATAGGTGAGAGTTAATTAGATACTAAATCTAACAATATACAGATTATAAGAAGCTTAGAGTATAACATAAAGAGCATTATTAATATAAGTTAAATTTTGGTTGACTATTTACTTCAACACTTCACTACACTCCTTAATAATAATCAATATTAATACTATATTATAGGTACTATAGACTAGACATATATCCACAGTTAGGGAGTTAAAGAGAATAATTAGTTAACTATAGGAATAGATCATGACATTAAAAGGACAAGCTAATATTTAGAAAGTGAAGCTAAAGAAATCTAAACCCTTTAATAAGACTTGATCAAAGCTTTAAGATTATCTCACATAGATAGATTAGTACTTAAGGATAGAGTAATACTACCTAATAATAAAGGCTAATAAGATTCTATTTATATTTATATACCTTATAGGACCAGCATTTAATTAGTTTAAACTAATACTAAAGAACTATATCTGAAATGAGACAGTCACTAATCAAAACCCTAAAATATAGAAGATCTTTAGAAGTTATACAGAATTCTACTAATGATTAGAACAGACATTTAGAGACATTAATGAATCATAAAATATAGAAAGAGAATTAGAATAATTTTAATAGAATGAATCAGCAATAAGTTATACTTTATAATTCTTATAAATCATTTCATACTTAAATTAGAATGATAATGCTTACATTCATCACTTTAAATAAGGATTAAAGCTAGAGCTTATGAAAAAGCTACTATAATAAAATAGGCTAGAGGACCTATATAAATACATTATCATTACAATTAAGATTAACAATAGATTATACAACTTTAAGTAAAGGAAGAAGAATTGCAAATAGACTAGTACTATATTAAGAAGGAATAACCACTATTAAGATAATAATAGGAGGCAGGCATAACTAAATAATTAAGGGTATTAAGATCTTTATAGATTAAGACTAATAGACCTAGATGCCACAAACAAATAACTAAAACTAAAATATCTAATGAATGAGATTAAATATTTTAACTATTATAAGAAGGGATATATGACAAGCATATATTTATAGAAGAAGAATCCTAAATAATAATTATAAGTAACTAGAAAAGATTTATTAGAGCACTATTATATAGTAGGAGAAGGACTATTAATATTAATATATATTAAGTATAAGTATAAGAGCAGTAAAATCATGTTGAACTTAATAGAGAGTCATATAATACCTGTATAGCTAGATGCTAGTAAGGCATAAAATAATAAATAAGATACTTAAGAAAGAGCACAAGATGAAGAAATAAAGAGACTCATTATAGAAGCTAATACAATGATAGCTAGCTGAAAGAATATTAACAACAATAATAACAAATTTCTAGAAGTCTAGTAGGATAAGAATATACAATAAGATAAGATCTAGATAAAGATAATAGATAAGCTAAAGAAACTAAAGAAGGAGGCCAGTAAGCCTAAAGATAAAATATAAATATCTAAAACATATCCTGCAGAAAAAGAGAAACAAAATCCTAATAATGATAATAGAATAGCAATCTGTGATATATGTCTTTATGATTAAAGGGGATGTATATATATATGCTATAGATAATATCTAGACTATAAAAAAATATATTAGACTATATGCTATAAAGATAATTGCTTAATACATCTTAATAGAAAAGAGGGAAGCAACTATTTATTAAAGAAAAAGTGCTATAAATATTTACCTAATTAGGGAATCATATTAGCCATAATTAAGTAAGAACTACACTTTAAATTAAAGGCTAGAGTGGTAGGATAATAGGTTTAAGTAATAATTGATTTAGATACTATAAGGAACTTTATAGACCTAATCTTTTAGAAATGACTAGACATTAATAAAATAAGGAAGAAATAACTATAAGTATTATAAGGCCTTAATAGAGAGATGCTCTATCAGCTTAAAGAAGAGATAGGACTACTTATAATTATGATTTATAATCATATTAAACAACTTAATTTTGATATCACTAAACTTAGAGGATATAAGGTAGTTTTAGGAATACCTTAGCTTAAGAAACATAATCCAGTAATTAACTAGAGGACAAAATATAACTATATGAGAAGAGACTTAACTAAATAGGGGGTAAGTACTCCAGACTAATTAGTAAATAGACATTAAATTAAAGAGCCTAGAGCAAGCTGCAGCATACTAGCTATAATATTAAAGATAGATTTCAATAATAAAACAAGTCAATTAAGGACACCACTACTAAGAGAGAGATTTATTTCTAGAATATTAACTTCTAACTGGACAAGAAACAATTCAGGATATTAAGAAGAGATATTAAATCTATAAAGAAAAGCAGATATGTGCTGCAATAAATAAGAAGGCAATATTATCAGATTACTATAAGCTATTTTAAGAACTATTTAATGAACTAAAAGAATATCAGCTATTAGAATATGGCTAGCACAACTATAAGATATTAATTAAAGAAGGGAAAAGACTAATATATAATTAGATCTATAGGATGACTAAAAAAGAATTATAGACATTAAAGAACTATATTTATATAGAACTATAGAAAGGAATAATTTAACTATTAAAATTATTAGTAGGATATCTGATGCTATAAATATTAAAAAAGGATAAGATATTAAGATTATATATTAATTATTAATCACTTAATATAATCACTATTAAGGATAAATATCCACTACCATTAATTATAGAAATCTAAGACAAGATAAAGAGATTATAATAGTTTACTAAACTTAATATATAAGATACCTATAACCAGATTTACATTATAAAAGACAAAGAATGGAAAACTGCATTTAAAATATAGTAAAAATATTATAAATATATAATTATACTATTTAGACTTATAAATATGCCCATAATATTCCAAAGGTTTATGGATATAGAGATACTCAATAAAATTAATAATATATTTATTATTGCATACTTAAATGACATTCTCATCTTCTCTAATATGTTGGATGAATATATTCAGCACATACTAAGAGTTTTAAAGATAATATAAGATATAAAGTTGAAACTAAAATAGATAAAATGCTAATTCTATGTCTAAGACACTAAGTTTCTTAGATATTAGATCACCTTAGAAGGCATCTATATAGACTTAGTTAAGGTATAGATAATCTTAGAATAGCTAATACTAATAAACATTAAAGAAGTCTAGTTATTTATGGGATTTATAAACTACTATTAAGAATATATTAATTAATACTTATAAAGAATGATTGACATTACCAACCTACTAAAGGGGAATCAAGAATTTGAATAGAAATAAGTGCAATAAGATATATTTAAAAATATAAAAAAGAAAGTTATAGAAGCATTAATCCTAAGGCTATAAGATCTAAAAAAAGAACATATTATAAAAATTAACACATCTAATTATGCTATTAGGATGAGACTCATATAAATAGGAAATAATAAGAAGTTATAGCCTATTACATTCTACTCTAAAAAAATAATATCTGTAGAATTAAACTATAATATACATAATAAGGAATTACTTGCATTATGATAACATTCAAAGTATGAAGAGTATACTTGAATAGAGCAAAATATCTAATAATTATTAAAATAGACCACAAGAACTTAACTTACTTTATAATAATGAAAGAACTCATAAGATAACAAGCTAGATGGGTAGAGATGCTCTTATAATATAATTTTAAGATTCAGCATTATAAAGACACTAAAAATAATTAAGTAGATGTACTTAATTAATAATTAGATTATAAATTATATAAAAACCCACTATTATCAGTATTATTAACCACTAATAATGAATACAACCTAATATACAACCATCAAATATTAGTAGCAATTAATGAAGACCTAATTATTAATATAATCTATATAATAATGTAGATAGATCTGCTATAAGAAATGATTTAATAATCAACTATACTAAACTATATCATTAATGATAATGAATTTATCTATTTTTATAGACTACTTTATATATCAGAAAGCTTGTGCACTAATATAATATAAACACATTATAACAACCTGATAAGAGGACATTTTAGAATAGAGAAAACTATAGAATAAATTATAAGAAACTACTATTTCCTAAACATGCAATAAAAAGTATAGTAATATATTACCAATTATAATATCTATCTATAAGATAAGCTAGCAAAATATAAATCTTATAAACTATTACAGTATTTAGAAATACTGATGAAACTATAATAATAGATTATAATTAACTTCATCACAAAACTACTAATTTTATAAGAAAATAATATGATTATGGTAATAATAGACTGACTAACTAAATACACCCATCTTATACTAATAACAGAATATATTAATGCTGCAGATATAGCATACCTATTTCTTAAGTATATTATTGTATATTATAGAGTGCTAGAATATATTACTTTAGATTAAGATAAGCTATTTACATCAAAATTTTGGAATATACTCATAAATATTATAGGAATTGATCATTACTTAACTATAGCATACCACCTGCAAGCAAATAGATAGATTAAGTAAATAAATTAGACTATTAAGCACTATCTAAGACACTATATAAACTATTAGTAAGATGATTGGAAATCATATCTTCTACTTATATAATTTGTGTATAATAATGCTATGCATTCAAGTATAAAAGAGATATTATTTTTTATAAACTATAGCTATAATCTATAGTTAGTTAGCAAGCCTAGACTTATTAATATATTAGTTAAGCAAGCATTAATTATGCTTTAGTATATTATCTAATTACATTATCAACTTTTAAATAATTTAGATTTGTAAATCTTTGCATGTTATAATACTATAATTTATGGTATAAGGATGCACTACAACTAAAAGAGGGGAGAAAAGCATTCCTTATTATATAAAATATTAAAATAAAATAACTAAATAAGAAATTAGACTACTAGAAGTTAGGACTATTTAAAATTAGATATAAAATTAGACTAGTCAACTTTAAACTTCAACTACTAATAAACATAAATAGAATACATCTAGTATTCCATATTTCATTATTAGAATTAGCATCAGAACATATTCAGATAGATAATAACATTAAAATTAAAGAATTAGACAACAAATATGAAATTATAAGGATACTAAACATTAAGAAAGTCAGAGGGAAACTATACTATTTAGTAAAATAAGAAGGATACCCTATATTAGAAAATACTTGAAAGCCTATTAACCACCTAATAAACTATTAGCATCAACTTCAGGACTTCCATTAATAAATTAATTAAAGTCTATCTAGAATGCTAATGAATTAGGTAAAGAAACTAAAACTTCTACAAATACAGCAAGTTACTTTGATTTTTCTTACTTTAAGATCAGCTAATTGAACTCCACTAACTCCTTTTCATTAAAAGGATCTTCTTTATCCAGCACTGCAAGTAAATTTGAATTATATTCACTTATTTTTGTATGTTACTGCTCAAGGTATTCATACACCTTAAACAATTAAGCAACTTTAGCTAATAACTAAGCCTGCTCTTCTAAAGCTATTAATAAGTCTTATTAAGCCTTCTTATACTCCTACTTAACCCTTTTCTACTCATTATTGCTATGAAACTTGTGAATGCATTTTTAACCACTTTTCATACACACAGCACAGTTCTTATTTTCTAAATCTATAAGATAATGATAATCATTCCACTAATAAAAGAAACAAGTAACTCCACATTCAGCACTATTTTTTAATATTTTATTATACTACTAAAATTGATTAGTCATGCACCTTAATGATATAATATAATAGTTTCAGAAGGAAGTTTTGTCTAATATAGAATATAAGGAACACTCACTACTTATTATTAAGGATGACAATCCTAAGAGGGGGAATGATGTTATGAACCTAATAGAATAATGAATAATATCAGCCTATAAAGGGACTATACTAATATAAGCTGTATGATATAAAGAAGACAAACAAGTCATGTGACCTAAGAGGCTTGACATTAGTATAGGCTTAGCATTAGTATAAATATACTAATGATAGGGTTATACTAATAATAGAACATATCCAGATAGAGATTATACTTGAATATTACTAATCACTATCATACCCATATAGGAAGATTGGGTATATAAGAATGCTTATTTCTACCTATATATCTAATTTAGTTCTTTATGCTCTTTAATCATAAGTTACTTGAAGTATAACTTGGGACTATATTTGATTTATTAGAACTTCTATAATAACTAGTTCTAACCCAACTAGTTAGCCTTACTCTTCTGACTATACTACTTCAAGTAGTGTCAACCACAGGAATGTTAGGACAGCATATAGTGCATATAATAAGACAGCTATACACAGCTAAGGGGGCCTAGAGATTGCAGGTGAGAGTCAACCAGATACCAAGTCTAACAGCATACAGGTCATAGGGAGCCCAGGGCATAACACTAAGGCCCTCAACCTTCAATACATCATTCAGCTAGCTGCAAATAAAGCTATTCCTAGAAGAAAGCCTTCTTCTAGATCTAAAGCTTGATGGATCCCAGAGCTAACTCAGCTTAGGAAAGCTATGGGAGAGGCTAAAAGATCTTGGAAAACTTCTCAAACACCTAAGGCTCATGAAACCTTTCTAGCTCAAAGGAATCAGTATTTTCAGCTTATCAAACAAGCTAAAACCAGCTGCTGGAATTCCTTTCTAGAAAATGCTCAGGATAAGGAGATCTTTAAGGCTTTTTAGTATACTAAGCCTAAGCAAGTTCAAAGGCTTCCTATCTTAAAGTATTAGAATTAGGATTCTTAGGAAGCTACTGCAGTCACCTTTTAAGAAAAAGCTCATGCCCTATTTTCAACCCTTTTCCAACCTCCCCCCTAATCAGATCCAGTTGATTAGAGTACCTATTAAGCTGGAGATTAGGAATGGCCTGAGATAGCAGCCGAAGAAGTAAAGGAGGCTATCTTCTCAAGTTCTATTCAGAAAGCTCCTGAGCCAGATGGCTATTACTTTAGGATCCTGCAGAAAGCCTATTAAAATCTGCCTATCAGATTTAATATGCTATATAGGGCTTTGCTTAGGAATGGCTATCATCCTAAATGCTGAAGAGTTGCTACTGAAGTGATGCTTAGAAAGTCAGCTTCTTCTAAAAGGGACTGGACCAAGCCAAAGGCCTATAGGATTATCTCCCTACTGAACTGCTTAGGAAAGATTTCAGAGAAGATCCTAGCTAGGAGACTAGCTCATTTAACTAAGCTCTTAGGATCTAAGTGTTATGCCCTGGACTTCCTTTGACCTGTATGCTGTTAGACTTGGTATCCAGTTGACTCTCACCTGCAATCTCTAAGCCCTCTTGGCTATGCACAGCTGCCATATTATATGCACTATATGCTATCCTAGCATTCCTGCAGTTATTGCTACTTAAAGTGGTATAGTCAGAAGAGTAAGGCCAACTAGTTAGGTTAGAACTAGTTGTTATAGAAGTTCTGACAAGTCAAATATAGTCTCAAGTTATACTTCAAGTAACTTATGATTAAAGAGCATAAAGAACTAAAACTAAATATATGAATGAAATAAGTGTCCTTATATATCCAGTCCTGATATTAGGTATAACCCTTTATGGAGTATAACCCTATATACTCTAGTATATAGTATACTTGAGTATAACCCTATATATTCTTATCAAGCCTTATACCAATACTAAGTTTTTAGGTTATGTAACCTGTTTGTCCCTTTTGCATTGTGCAGCTTGCATTAGCATAGTCTTTCTATAGGCTGATATTATCCCTCATCTATTAGGTCTATAACATCATTCCCCCTCTTAGGATTGTTGTCCTCAATAATAAGTAGTGAGTGTTTCCTGTGTTCTTGTAGTCCTGTATTTAGATAAAACCTCCTCCTGAAAATGTTGTATTATGTTGTCAAGGTGCATGACTAATCAATTTTAGCAGAGTCAGGAAATAGTTAAAACTGATTTTCCTGCAGCAATCCCTTGCAAATTTTGTCTTTGGAACAGGCATGAGTGCATGATGAATACAAAAAATAAGAACTGTGCTGAGTGTACCCATCATGGTTGAAAGTGTGCACAGGAGTTTCATAGTGAAAATGAGTGGAAGTGGTTGGATTGTGCATATAAAAAAATTAATTGTGAGATTTAAGATGCTGAGGAAGTGTCAGCTTCTTTGTTTGCTAAGTTGTTATACTTATGTTGTCAGTATGACTTTCTTGGTGGGAAGGATTTGAAAATGTTGGAGCATGACTCTTTTGTGATGGAGTAAATGGATAAGGAGAATCCTCCTTCTTCTACAGAATTAGCAGAATTAGATTAGCTGATCTCAAAGCAAGAAAAATCAAAACAGCTTGCTGTGTCTGCAGAGGTTCCAGTCTTCTCACCTAATTTGTTAACATTCTGAATAGACTTTGATTAATTTATTGGTGGAAGTCCTGAAGCTGGTGCTGATAGTTTATTAAGTGGTTGATAGGTTCCTAAATGTTTTCTAATGTAGGGTATCCCTCCTATTTAACTAAATAGTATAGCTTTCCTTTAACTTTCTTAATATCTAGTATCCTTTCAACTTCATATTTATTATCCAATTCTTCAATTTTAATATTGTTATTTATCTGAATATGTTCTGGTGCTAGTTCTAATAGTGAAATGTGGAATATTAGATGTATTCTATTTATGTTTGTTAGTAGTTAGAGTTTAAAGTTAACTAGTCTAATTTTATATCTAATTTTAAATGGTCCTAACCTCTAATAGTCTAATTTCTTATTTAGTTATTTCATTTTGATGTTTTATATAATAAGGAATGCTTTTCTCTCCTCTTTTAATTGTAGTGCATCCTTATACTATAAATTATAATATTATAACATACAAAGATTCACAAAGTTAAATTATTTGAGAGTTGGTAATGTAATTAAGTGATATATTAAAGTATAATAGATGCTTGTTTAACTAGTATAATAATAAGTCTAGGCTCACTAACTAGCTATAGATTATAGTTATAATTTATAAAAAATAATATTTCTTCCATACTTGAATATATGGTATTATTGTAGGCAAACTGTGTAAGTAGAAGATATAATTTCTAATTATCTTACTAATAGTTTATATAATGCCTTAGATAGTGCTTAATTATCTAATTTATTCATTTAGTTTGTCTATTTGCTTGTGGGTGGTATGCTATAATAAGATGATGGTCAATTCTTATAATATTTATAAGTATGTTCTAGAATTTTAATGTAAATAGCTTGTCTTAATCTAAAGTAATGCATTCTAACACTCTATAGTGTGCAATAATGTGTTTAAAGAATAAGTATGCCATATTTATAATGTTAATATATTCCATTATTGGTATAAGGTGAATGTACTTAGTTAGTTAGTCTATTACTACCATAATCATATTGTTTCCTTATGAAATTAGTAGTTTTATGATGAAGTTAATTATGATCTATTATTATAGCTTTATTGGTGTTTCTGGATACTATAATGATCTATAGGGCTTGTGCCTTATTAGCTTATCTCATAAATAAGTGTTATAATTAGTAATATATTACTATATCTTGCATTACATATTTGAAAAGTAGTAGTTTCTTATAATCTATTCTATAATTTTTTCTGTTCTAAAATGTCCTCTTATTAGGTTGTTATAATGTGCTTGTATCACATCTGTATACAAGTTTTCTAATATGTAAAGTAGTCTATAAAAATAGATAAGTCCATTATTATTAATGATATAGTTTGGTGCTATTAATTATTAAATTATTCCCTATAATAGATCTGTCTGTATTGCTATATAGATTGTATTAATGATCAGGTCTTTATTAATTGCTATTAAGATTTAGTAATTGTAGATTAGATTATTTTTATTATCTATAGTCAGTAGTGCTGATAATAATAGATTTCTATATAATTTATAGTTTAAATGTCTACTTAATATATCTGCTTATCCATTCTCTATATCTTTATAATATTAGATCTTAAAATTGTGCTATAAGAGCATTTCTACCCATCTGGCTTGTTATCTTGTGAGTTCTTTTATTGTTGTGAAATATGTTAGGTTCTTGTGGTCTATCTTAATAATTGTTGGATATTTTGCTCTGTCCAAGTATACCCTCCATATTTTAAATATTATCACAATTGTAAGTAACTCTTTATTGTGGATATTATAGTTTAGTTCAGCTGGAGTCATCTTCTTTAAATAAAATATAATAGGTTATGGTTTTTTATTGTTTCCTATTTGTGTGAGTCTCATGCCTATAGCATAATTAGATATGTTGATTTCTATAATATATTCTTTTTCTAAATCTTATAGCTTTAGGATTAATGCTTCTATAACTTTTTTCTTAATATTCTTAAATGTGTCTTATTATACTCATCCCCATTCAAACTCTTGATTTCCTTTCAACAATTTGATGATGTTAAGCATCCTTAATAAGTATTGATTAATATATTCTTAGTAATAGTTCATAAATCCTATAAATGATTATACCTTTTTAATGTTTATTGGTATTGACTACTCTAAGATTATTTATACTTTAACTAAATTTATGTGGATGCCTTCTGAGGTAATCTAGTATCTAAAAAACTCAGTATCTTAGGCATGAAATTAGTATTTTATCAATTTAAGCTTTAGCCTTATATTCTGTATTGCCTTTAGGACTTTTAGTATGTGCTATATATGTTCATTTAAAGTATTGGAGAAGATAAGAATATTATTAAGGTATATAATAATAAACATATTATTGACTTTATTGAGTATCTCTATGTCCATGAATCTTTGGAATATTATGGGTGTGTTTATAAGTCTAAATAATATAATTATATATTTATAATATTCCTGCTGTATTCTAAATATAGTTTTCCATTCTTTGTCCTTTGCAATACAAATCTGGTTATAGGCATCTTATATATTAAGTTTAGTAAACTATTATGATCCTTTTATCTTATCTTAGATTTCTGCAATTAGTGGTAGCAGGTATTTATCCTTAATAATAATTATATTAAGTGGTTAGTAGTTAATATATAATCTTAATATATCATTTTTCTTTAATACTTATAGCACTAGATATCTGACTAGTAATTTTAATAATTAGATTATTCCTTTTTATAGTTCTATATAGATATAATCCTTTAACATCTATAACTCTTTTTCAGTTATTCTATAGATTTAATTATATGTTGGTCTCTTTCCTTCTTTAATTAATATCTTATGGTTATGCTGACCATACTCTAATAGCTGATATTCTTCTAGTTCATTAAATAGTTCTTAAAATAGCTTATAATAATCTAATAATATTGCTTTTTTATTTATTATAGCATATATTTGTTTCTTTTTATAGATCTGACATCTTCTTTTAATATCCTAGATTGTTTCTTGTCCAGTTAGAAGTTAATATTTCAGAGGTAAATCTCTTTTCTGATAGTGGTATCCTTAATCAGCTTATTCTTCTGTTGAAAGAGTTGCATCTATCTTTAGTATTGTAGCTAGTATATTGCAGCCTGCCCTAGGCTCTTTAACTTAGTGCCTATTTACTAATTAGTTTTAAGTACTTGCCTCCTGTCTAGCTAAGTCTCTTCTTATATAATTACATTTTATAAACTAAATCTTATTTATCCTTTAGTTAATTATTAAGTTATGTCTTTTAAGCTAAGATATTCCTAAAACTACCTCATATCCTCTAAGTCTGGCAATATCAAAATTAAGTTATTTAATATGGTTGCAAATTATAACTATAAGTAGTCCTGTCTCCTCTTTAAGCTAGTAGAACATCTCTTCATTAAGGCCTTATAATACTTGCAATTATGCCTTCCTTATTCTAGCAATATCTAATCATTTTTAGAAGGTTAAGTTCATAAAGTTTCTTATAGCATCTAAGTTAATTATTATTTAGGCTTGTTATCCTGCCATCTAGGCCTTCAGCCTAAAATATAGTCTTTACTTAATTACAGCTAGCATGATTCCTTAATTAAATAAACATTTATAGTACTTCTTCTTTAGCAAATAATTGCTTCCTTTCTTTCTATTAAGGTGTATTAAGCAATTATCTTTATAGTATGCAATCTAATGCATCTTTCTATAATCTAAATGTTATTTATAGCACATGCATATGTATCCCCTTTAATTATAAGGGTATGTGTCACAGGTTGCTATTCTATTATTATTATCAGGATTTTATTTCTCTTTTTCTTTAGGGTATGTTCTAAACATTTATATTTTATTCTTAGGCTTACTAGCCTCTTTTTCTAGTTTTTCTAGCTTATCCATCATCTTTTCCTAGATATCATCCTATTACATATTCTTATCCTACTGGACTTCTAGAAATTTGTTATTATTGCTACTGATATTCTTTTAGTTAGCTATCATTGTATTAGCTTCTATAATAAGCCTTTTTATTTCTTCATCTTGCACTCTCTCTTAAGTATCTTAGTTGTTGTCTTTCTTGCTAGTATCTTACTATGTGGGCATTATGTGACTATCTATTAAGTTTGACACAATTTTACTGCTCTCATATCCATACTTAGTGTATATTGATATCAGTAGTCCTTCTCCTGCTATATAGTAATGCTCTAGCAAATCTTTTCTAATTGTTTATAGCTGTTACCTTAGATTCCTCTTCTATAGATATGTACTTGTCATGTGTCCTATTTTGCAATAATTAAAACACTTAATCTTATTCATCAAATGCCTTGGTCCTAGTTATTCATTTATAGTATCTAGATTTATTAGTCTTAGCCTATAGGGATCTTAGTATCCTTAACTACTTGATTATACTTGCCTCCTATCATTGCCTTAATAGTGGTCACTTCTTCATAGTATAGTATTAGCCTATTTGCAGTTCTTCTTTCTTTACTTAAAGTCATATAGTCTATTATTGATCTTAACTGCAATAATAATATATTTATATAGGTCCTCTAGCCTATCTTACTATAGTAGCTTTTCTATAAGCTCTAACTTCAATCCTTATTTAAAATGATGAATATAAGTATTATCATTCTAGTCTAGGCATGAAATGATCTATAAGAATTATAAAGCATAGCTTACTACTGATCTATTCTATTAAAGTTATTCTAACTCTCTTTCTATATTTTTTGATTTGTTAATGTCTCTGAATGTCTATTCTAATTATTAACAGAATTCTGTGTAACTCCTAAAGATCTCTTACATCTTGAGATCCTAATTAGTAATAGTCTTATTCTGAATGTAGTCTTTTAGTATTAGTTTAAACTAATCAAATACTAGGCCTGTAGGTATGTGGATATAAACAGAATCTTATTAGCCTTTATTATTAGGCAATATTACTTCATCCTCAAGTACTGATCTATTTATGTAAGGAAATCTTAAAGCTTTGATTAGGTCCTATTAAAGGGTTTAGATTTCTTCAGCTTTACTTTTTAGACATTAGCTCATCCCTTTAATATCATAATCTGTTCCTATAATTAACTAATTATTTCCTCTAGCTCCCTGACTATAAGTATATATCCAATCTACAATATCTATAATATAATGTTGTTGCTGTTCATTATTAAGGGATGTAGTGAAGTGTTAAAATAAATAGTCAACCAAAATTTAACTTATATTAATAATGTTCTTTATGTTATGCCCTAGACTTCCTTTAACCTATATGCTATTAGACTTAATATCTGATTAACTCTTACCTGCAATCTCTAAGCCCTCTTAGCTATATATAGCTGTTATATCATATGCACTATACACTATCCTAGTATTTGTATGGTTGTTGCTACTTAAAGTGGTATAGTCAGAAGAGTAAGGCCAACTAGTTAGATTAGAACTAGTTATTATAGAAGTTCTGACAAGTTGAATATAGTCCCAAGTTATACTTCAAGTAACTTATAGTTAAAGAGCATAAAGAACTAAAACTAAATATATAGGTGAAATGAGCATCCTTATATATCCAGTCCTGATGTTAGGTATAACCCTTCATGGAGTATAACCCTATATATCCTAGTATATAATATACTTGAGTATAACCCTATATACTCTTGCTAAGCCTTATACTAATGTCAAGTTTCTAGGTCATGTGACCTGTTTGTCCCTTTTGCATCATGCAGCTTGCATTAGCATAGTCTTTCTGTAGGCTGATGTTGTCCCTCATCTGTTAGGTCTGTAACACTAAGCTCCTATATCCTGATCAGATAGGGGGTAGGCAGCAGAAATCAGCTATAGATTCAATCCTATCTTTAATTCATGACATTCAGCTTGTTAAAAAGAAGAAGATGCACACCTCTACCCTTTTTATTGATGTGAAAGGGGCCTTTAATCATGTTTCCCTAAATTAGCTCCTTAAGATCTACTTTAAGCTGAAGCTTCTACTAGCCCTAATTTACTAGATCTACTATTTTCTTACTGATAGAAGCATGCAGCTAGTTTTTAATGGGGATATAATCTTAAGCACCCCTATTTCTGTTAGAATCCCTTAGGACTCTCCCATTTCCCCTATTCTATTCCTAATCTATATCAGATATCTATTTGAAATAGATTGGGATGAGAATGAAGAACTAAAGCAGATCCTATCTCAAGTCAGGTTCCTAAGCTATATTAATGATATAGCATTGGTAGTGAGTTCTAGATCCTTAGAACAGAACTATCAGATGCTTCAGCAAGCAGCTGAATAGTTATTTAAGAAAGGGGAATCCCAATTTATTCAGTTTGATAAAGATAAGATGGATCTCATTCACTTCCATTCTAGAAGAAGAGTGAATTCAGATTAAAGTAGGGTTTAGTTGAATGATATTAAGGTTACTCCTAGTCCTATTATCAAATAGTTAGAGATCTATCTGGATCCTAAGCTCCTATTTCATGAGCATATGAAAAAGAAGGTGGCTGAGGCAACAAGAATCTTCTATTAAATTGAGAGGCTTTTAAATACTGAAAGAGGGTTGAGCTTTTAAGTAATTAGACAGCTCTATATTACTTGTATCACTTTAGTTACTGACTATAGGATGCCTATCTAGTGGAGGGGCCAGAGATATCTACTTGATAGATATTAAAAGCTCCAGAATCTTGCCCTAAGAAAGATTCTAGAAACTTTTAAGACCTCCCCATATAAGATAATGAAAATAGAAGCTTCTATTCCCCCCCTAAAGGTTAGATTTAGGAAGATCTGCAGATCCTATATGCTTAGGACCCTATCCTTTTTAGAAAGTCATGTAATTAGGGCTAGGTTGCCTACTACCTTCCTGAATCCAGGGAAATTCAATCTAGATAGGTCTAGAGATCTAGATTGGAGTGAGTAAGAAAGAGGTTAAAATCAGTAATCATCACCTCATTCAAGCTCTAATTTCTCTAGTAGGGAAGGCAGGCATCTTAAGAAAGCTTATCCTAGTGTATGGGAGGGAGTTTGGACCCTTAGTTCCGGTTGAAGGGAACTGCCCTCTGGGATTGCAGGGGTGGTTGTCTGATGGGGATGTTGGAAAGGGAGATTCACAGTAGTCCCAAGCCAGGACTTAAAGGAAGAACACACTGAAGGGGAGCAGCTTCTCTGTAAGCTGCTAGCCTTAAGGAAACCAAATACTACAAGAGGACACTGTACTCTTGAGGAAGTGAAAAACAACTTAAATTTTCTATCAGTATGCCAGGGCTTTACATTCTATTTATCCTCTTGTAGTAGAGGTGGGGCCCTATTTCCTGAGGCAACAAGTATAGTAAACTGGAAATAATGAAACAACAAAACAAGAATGAAAATTGAATTCCACAGCTCGCCATTCTGTGTACCCCTGGTACACTAGTTAGCTTATTAGGCTCCTCTCTCACTATCCTTAGAATGACTAGTAAGATCTTCCTAACTCCTATAAACCTAAGACTGCTCTATAGGTTGCTTCTTTAAGATCTAGGATAGATATCACTATCTCTCCTAAATCTAAAGAGCAAGCAGCCCTAGATCATCAGGCTTAGATTTAGAATTAGGTTCAATCTGGAATAAATAATAAGTTAATTATCTATTCAGATGGCTCCTAATCTAGTAGGGGATCTAATAAAGCTGATATCTTCTTCTCCACCTCCTCCTTTCAGATTTAGAACTTTCAGGCATGAAACTTAGGTAATCATTATAAAGTTTTTAATGCTGAATTGTTTGCTATTTAGCAAGCCATTCAGCTTACTAAGCAAAAAGCTTAGCAGAATCTGTAATTATAAGAGGTTTGGGTCTTTCTGATAGTTAGGCTGCTATTGAAAGACTTTAGAAGCCTTTAGATCAGATCCTTAGGATAGCTAGCATTACACAAGCTATTCTAGATCTAATCTAAAGCTATCCCTACCTTTAGATTTATCTTCATTAGGTCCTAGACCATCAAGGAATCTATAGGAATGAGAAGGCTGATGAGGTAGTTAAGTATAGGGCTAAATGGCTGGAGTCTATTCCTTAGGCTCCTATCTCCTATGTCTTTATGAAAAGGGATCTAAAATCTAGTGTTACGGGCCTAACAGAACAGAAGACAATGACAGCCTGTGGAAGAACAACACCAATGCAAGCTGCATGATACAAAGGGAACAAATAGGTCATGTGACCCAGAAAGGCTTGGCATTAGTATAGGCTGGGCATTGATATGAGCATACCAATGGTAGGGACATACTGATGGTAGATCATATTCAGGTAGGGATCATACTTGCATACTGCTGATCACCATCATACCCATACAAAGAAATTGGATATATAAGGACACTCACTTCCACCTATATAATTAGTTTTAGTTCTTTGTGCTTATTACAACTATTAGAATGTTACTTGAAGTATAACTTGGGACTTTATTTGATTCATTAGAACTTCTATAACAACTAGTTCTCACCTAACTAGTTGGCCTTACTCTTCCAATCATACCACTTCAAGTGTGAGGGAATATCATCAACCATAGAGATGTTAGGATGGTGTGTGATGCATACAACAAAACAGCTATACAGAGCTAAGAGGGCCTAGAGATTATAGGTTAGAATCAATCAAATATCAAGTCTAATAGCATACAGGTTATAGGAAGCCTAGGGCATAACATAATAAGTATTATTAATATAAGTCAAATTTTAGTTGACTATTTACTTCAACACTTTACTACACCCTTCAATAATGAACTACATTAATATTATATTACAGGTATTGTAGACTAGGTATATACCTACAGCTAGGAAGCTGGATGGGATAATCAATCAGTTATAGGAATGAATCATGATGTTAGAAGGATGAGCCTATGTTTAGGAAGTGAAGCTAAAGAAATCTAAACCCTTTAATAGGACTCAATCAAAGCTTTAAGGCTTTCTCACACAAATGGATTAGTATCTAAGGATGGAGTAATATTACCTAATGACAGAAGCTGACAAGATTCTATTTATATCCACATACCTCACAGGACTGGTGTTTAATTGGTTTAAACTAATATTAAGAGATTATATTCAGAACAAGACTGTTGCTGATTAGGACCCCAAGACACAGGAAGTCTTTAGGAGTTACACTAAATTCCATCACAGATTAGAACAGACATTCAGAGACATTAACAAGTTATAAAATGCAGAACAATAACTAGAATAGTTTTAATAGAATGGATTAGCAGTAAGCTACACTTTGCAATTCTTATAAATCATTTTACACTTAGACTGGGATGATGACACTTATATTCATCACTTTAAGTAAGGATTGAAGCTAGAGCTTATGGAAAAGCTACTATAACAAAACAAGCTAGAGGACCTACATAAGTATATTACTATTACAGTTAAAATTGACAACCACCTTTACAACTTTAAATAGCAGAAGAAGAACTACAGATAGACAAGTACTACATTAAAAAGAGGTAACCACTATTAAAGAAATGATAGGGGACAGACACAACTAAATAGTTAAGGATATAGAGATCTATATAGACTAAGGCTGATAGACTTAGATGCTACATACAAATAGCTAGAATAGAGATGTCTAATGAAAGAGATTAAATGCTTTAATTGCTAAAAGAAAGGGCATATAGCAAGTACTTGCCTATAGAGAGATAATAGATAATAGTTATAAGCAACTAGAAAGGACTTACTAGAGTATTACTATATGACAGAAGAAGGACCATCAACACTAACATATATAGAGTATAAGTATAAGAGCAGTGAGATCATGTTAAACTTAATAGACAGTTGCATAATGCCTGCATAGCAGAATACTAATAAGGAAGAAGAATAAGATGCCTAAGAGAGAGTGTAAGATGAAGAAATAAAAAGGCTCATTGCAGAAGCCAACAAGATAATAGCTAGCTGAAAGAACATCAGCAATAATAGTGATGAATTTCTAGAAGTCTAGTAGGATAGGAACATATAATAGGACAAGACCTAGACAGAAATAATAGATAAGCTAGAGAAATCAAAGAAGAAGGCTAGTAGGCCTAAGGACAAGACATAAATGCCCAGAACATACCCTAAAGAAAGAGAGAAATAAAATCCTGATAACAATATTAGAATAACAATCCAAGACACATGCCCTTACAATCAAAGAGGGTGCATATGCATGTGCTATCAACAACATCTAGATTATGGTAAGATACATTAGACTATATGCTATAAGGATAATTGCTTAATACACCTTAGTGGAAAGAAGGGGAGCAATTATTTGCTAAGAAAGAAGTATCATAAATGTTTACCTAATTAAGGAACCATACTAGCTACAATTAAGTAAGGGCTACATTTTAAGCTAAAGATAAGAATGGCAGGATAATAGGCTTAAATAATAATTAATTTAGATGCTACAGGAAATTTTGTGGATCTAACCTTTCAGAAATGACTAAACCTTAATGGGATAAGAAAGGCACAACCATAAATATTATAAGGCCTTAATGAAGAGACACTCTATCAGCTAGAATTTAAGACTAGACTACTTACAGTTGCAATTTGCAACCATATTAAATAACTTAATTTTAATATTGCTGAACTTAGAGGATATGAGGTAGTCTTGGGGATACCTTAGCTTAGAAGACATAACCCAGTAATTGACTAAAAGGCAAATAAGATTTAGTTTATATGTAACTATATAAGAAGAGACTTAGCTAGACAGGAAGCAAGTACTCAAGATTAACTAGTAGACAGGCATCAAGTTAAAGAGCCTAAAATAGGCTGCAGTATATTAGCCATAAAGCTAAAGATAAATGCAACCCTTTCAACCAAAAGATAAGGTGATTGAGGACACCATTATTAAGAAAGAGATCTACCTCTAGAATATTGACTTCTAACCAGATAAGAAACAACTCAGGATATTAGGGAAAGATGTTAGATCTATAAAGAAAAGCAAATATGTGCTGTAATAAGCAAGAAGATGATATTGTCTAACTATTGTGAACTGTTTTAAGAACTATTCAAATAATCAGAAGAATATCAGTTACCAGAATATAACAAATACAATCATAGAATACCCCTTAAGAAAGGGAAGAGACCAACATACAACCAGATCTACAGAATGATAGAAAGAGAATTAAAGATACTAAAGGAGTACATCCAGACAGAATTAATAAAAGGCATAATTTAATTATCAAAGTTACCTACAGGATATGGAGTACTATGAGTACTAAAGAAGGATGGTATAGAGAGATCATACATCAACTATAGACCAACTAATATAATAACTATTAAGGATAAATATCTGCTACCATTAATTGCTGAAATCCAAGATAAAGTGAAGGGATCATAATGGTTTATAAAGCTTAATGTATAAGACATTTACAACCAAATCCACATCACAAAAGGCAAAGAATGGAAAACCACATTCAGGACATAGTATGGACATTATAAATATATAGTTATACTATTCAGGCTTATTAATATATCCACAACATTCTAAAGATTTATGGATGAGGAAATACTTAAGAAGGTTAATAACACATTTATTATTACATACCTCAACAACATCCTTATCTTTTCTAACACCTTAGACAAACACATAAAGCATGTACTGTAAGTATTAAAAGTAATATAGAAAGTGAAGCTGAAGCTAAAGTAGATAAAATACTAGTTTTATATCCAAGACACTGAGTTTCTTAGACATAGAATTACCTTAGAAGGCATCCATATGAATCTAGTTAAGATACAGATAATCTTAGAATGGCCAGTACTAACAAACATCAAAGAAATATAATCATTTATAGGATTTATGAACTACTACTAAGGATACATCAATTAGTACTCAATTCAGATGATTGACATTATAAAATTACTAAAAGAGAACTAAGAATTCAAATGGGGACCAGAGCAGCAATATGCATTTAAGCATATAAAAAAGATAATTGTAGAAGTACTAATCCTACAACCTTAAGATTCAGAGAAAGAACATATTATAGAAACTAATGCATCAGATTATGCTGTAAGAATAAGACTCACATAGATAGAGGATAATGGAAAGCTATAACCCATTATATTCTACTTAAGGAAAATGATACCTGCAGAACTAAATTATGATATCCATAATAAGAAGTTACTTGCAATTGTAATAGCATTTAAGATATGGAGAATTTATCTAGATGGAGCAAAACATCCAATAATTATAAAAATAGATCACAAGAACCTGACATATTTTACAATAATAAAGGAACTCACAAGGCAACAAGCCAGATGGACAGAAATACTATCACAGTACAATTTCAAAATTCAATATTATAAAGGAATCAAGAATAGCTAGATAGATATACTTAGCAGAAGACTAGACTATAAAGTATATAGAAACCTACTATCACCAGCATTACTAACTACTGATGAGGAAAACAACCTTATATACAACCATTAAACACTCACAGCAATCAGTGAAGATCCAATTATTAATATAATCCAAATAGTAATGCAAACTGACCCATTATAGGGAATGGTTTAACAATTTAATGCATCAAACTATATTATTAATAATGATGGACTTATCTACTTTTACAGACTACTCTATATACCAGAGGCATTATGTACTAATATAATATAAACATATTATAACAACCCAATAAAAGGACATTTTAGAATAGAAAAAACTATAGAATAGATTACTAGAAACTACTATTTCCTAAACAAAAGGTATAATAGTATATTGCTAATTACAATACTTGCCTATGAGACAAGCCAGCAAGACACAAACCTTATAGATTATTATAATATCCTAAGACATCAATGTGACTATAGTAATGAATCATAATAGACTTCATCACCAAACTACCAGTCTCACAGAAACACAATATAATTATAATAGCTATAGACAAATTGATTAAGTACATCTATCTTATACCAACTATAGAATGCATCAATATAGCAGACATAGCATACCTATTCCTTAAATATATTATCTCACACTATAGAGTGCTGGAGCATATTATTTTAAACAGAGACAAGCTATTTATATTAAAGTTTTAGAACATGCTTATAAATCTTATAGGAATCAATTACTGCCTAACTATAGCATACCATCCACAAGCAAATAAATAGATTAAATGAATAAATCAAATCATTAAGCATTACCTAAGACATTATATAAACTATCAGCAGGATAATTAGAAGTTATATCTTTTACTTGCCTAATTTGTATTCAATAATGTCATGCATTCCAGCATAGGAAAAACACCATTTTTTATAAACTATAGTTACAATCCACAATTAGTTAGTAAGCCTAGATTTATTAATGCCCCAGTAAAACAAGCATTAATTATATTATAGCATATTACTTAATTACATCATCAACTTTTAAATGACTTAGATTTTGTGAATCTTTACATGTCACAATACTATGATTCACAGTATAAGGATACACTGCAATTAAAAGAGGGGGGAAAAGCATTCCTTATTATATGAAATATCAAAATAAAATAACTAAGTAAGAAATTGGACCATCAGAAATTAGGACTATTCAAAATTAAATGACAAGTCAGACTAGTAAACTATAAACTTAAATTACCAGACAGCATAAACTGGATACACCCAATATTTTATATCTCATTATTAGAACCAGCACCCAAACACATCCAAATAAATGATACCATTGAAGTTGAAGAAGCAGATGATGAATATAAAGTCAAAAGAATACTAAACATCAAAAGAGTTAGAGGAAAACCATATTATTTAATAGAATAGGAAGGCTACCCTACATCAGAAAACACCTGAAAACCTATCAATTATCTAATAAATTGCCAGCATCAGCTTCAGGACTTCCACCAACAAATTAATTAAAGTCCATCTAGAAAGCTAGTGAATTAGGAGAAGGTACTGAAGCCTCTATAACTGCAGCAAGCTATTTTGATTTTTCTTGCTCAGCAACTAACTGATCAAACTCTACCAACTCTTTATCATTAGGAAGATCCTCTTCATCCATTACTGCAAGCAAATTTGAATCATGATCACTCATTTTCATATGATGTTGCTCAAGGTATTGATGCACCTTAAAGAGATGAGCCACCTTAGCTGACAGCCAAGCTTGCTCTTCTAGAGCCACCACCAAATCTTATTAGGCCTTTTTGCACTTGTACTCAACCTTTTTCCACTCATTTTTGCTATAGAATTCCTGCATGCATTTTCAGCCACTTTTCATATATGCTGTACAATTCTTGTTTTTCAAATTCATGACACAACAATAATTGTTCCATAAATAGAAGGAACAAGCAACCCTGCACATTATACTATTCTGTAATATTTTATTATACTGTCAAAACTGATTAGTCATGTGCTTAGATGACATAACACAATATTTCCAGAAGGAAGTTTTGTCTAATACAGAACATAGAAAACACTCACTATTTATTGTCAGGACAACAATCCTGAAAGGGGGGAATGATGTTATGGGCCTAACAGAACAGAAGACAATGACAGCCTATAGAAGAATAACACTAATACAAGCTGCATGATACAAAGGGAACAAATAGGTCATATAATTTAGAAAGGCTTGGCATTGGTATAGGCTGGGCATTAGTATAAGCATACCAACAGTAGGGACATACTGATAATAGATCATATCTAGATAGGGATCATACTCACATACTACTGATCACCATCATACCCATACAAAGGAATTGGATATATAAGGACACTCACTTTTGCCTATGTAATTAGTTTTAGTTCTTTATGCTTATTACAACTATCAGAATGTTATTTGAAGTATAACTTGGGACTTTATTTGATTTATTAGAACTTCTATAATAACTAGTTCTCACCTAACTAGTTGGCCTTACTCTTCTGACTGTACTGCTTTGAGTGTGAGGGAATATTGTTGACCATAGAGATGTCAGGATAGTGTGTGGTGCATATAACAGAACAGCTGTGCAGAGCCAAGAGGGCCCAGAGATTGCAGGTCAGAGTCAACTGAATACCAAGTCTAACAGCATACAGGTCATAGGAAGCCCAGGGCATAACATCTAGATCTTTAGGAGATTGGGAACAGGATTGGAAGATAGCTAAGACTAGATCTAGTCAGCACTATTCCCAATTTAACTTTCAGCCAAAATAGAAGCCAAACCCTTTACAGCTGCCCAAGCAACTATAGTCTACCCTTTATCAGTTAAAGTTAGGGCATGGATACTTTAGATCCTATTTAGTTAGGATTCCTAACTATACTAATAAGGATTGCCCTAACTATTAATATCAGCAAAAACAGACTCCTCATCATCTTCTTATAGCCTGTCTAGCATACTCCAGAAAAAGAAGGAAGACTATTCTTAGTCTTCCTAACAGAAATCAATCCTTATTCTACCTTTTTACTACTTTATCAGGACAGGAAACACTACTGACATACTTAAAATCTATTTAGATAGCTATTAGAAAGTGGCTATTAGGTCTGACTGTCAGCTAGAACTCTCTATCCCATTATCTCTTTTCATTTATCTCCTATTCATTTGTCTCCTATTCAGTCCCTTATTTAGTCTCTTATTTAGTCTCTTATTCAGTCTCCTATTCTGTCTTCTATTCTATCTCTTCTTATTTCTTTCTAGTTACTTACCTCTCATCCCTTCCTAATTGCCCTCTCTCATTTGTCTCTATTCCTTCCCTTATTCCTATCCTCTTTGTGAGATTTTACATCTGGGCTTATCAGATATATGGCAAATCCCATCCTGTCCTTAGTTAGTTGAACTAAATCCCTGCCCCAAAGGGGCAGGGTAGAGCATGCATATAGTCTTAGACTGGAAAATGCTCTCTAAAATGGAAGAAGAATAATAATAATAATAATTATATATTATTTATTAAGTAATAATAGGAGCTACAACAAATAATAAGAATAAGATATCAGACATTTATTTATTATAGAATTAGATATTGCAGAATTAAGCTACTATTATATATACTAAAATTAGTTATCTTAAAAAATTACTGCTACTAAACACCACCCTTAAATGCAAACTGAATCCACATATTATTAGTACCTTCCTCAACCTCTATCTATAATTAAAGCTACTCAATATAACAATTAATAATTTTAAGATGGTGTGTTAAGTCCTCCTAAATAACATATGGAATGCTTAAGAGTTATTATAGAATAATGGATTCAGAATTAGGATATAACCACATTATCTAAATAATAACTATACTTACTAATGCCTAGTCAAACCCCAACTTAGAGTAAGAGAAGGATGATTAGATATTATAATATTCTTAGAAATGTAAGACTGCTAGTTATTAGCTAAGTTTAAATAAAGAATAATAGTACTAACCTTCTTTATTATCAGCAAAATATCAGAACTAATACTTATATATAGATAGATGCCTTTCACTAAGAAAGGGAAGAACTAAAAGTATGAAGTTCTAGATGCTCTAGAAATCTGGTTAAAAGCTAGCATAAAACTTTTAAAATTAATATTAACTCTAGATAAAAGGGATCTAAAGAAGGCACCCTCTTAATAGAACTTTTAGCTATTATACTAATTTTATTAATTAATACTTACTTTTTATAATAAGCCTTTCTACATTTCGGATCTATAATAATCAATAGCTTGCCTGCCTATATAATAGTTTAAATACATCTAATAACCCTAATAATTAGCTATAGCACATTATCCTAGTTAGATTATTCATAATTAGCACTCTAATCATTATCTAGCTCACCTAATAATCTACTTTAATTATCTAATTTCATAGATGCCTGACCTATAATTATACTTAATTAATAAAATAGGTTGTGCTATTATAAGGATAAAGTCACTTAAACCTACTCTAGTTAGTCATAATAATATATAGAAAGAATAAATATATAGGATATATAAGTACTATAATTAACTCCCCTATTACTCTAAAAATAATTAGTATATATACTCTTCACTATAATACTTTCTTTTGTATTAAATATAATAATACACTTATAAAACAGCCCTTAAGACTACTCCCACTTATAATAGTATATAACAGCCAGCATATATAGGCCATAAGTGTATATTATTATAGTATTATATTAATTATTAGTTTTAATAGTATATATCATAAAGTCACTATACCTATTTACTATTTATTTAAGCTTTTAGACAGTAAAAAGGTTGACTAAGGCATCCCTATTATACCTTAACTATATAGATTATAAATGTCATTTAAAACTCTTTCTATTATTATGGCCCCAAGATCCAGCAAATGTGGAAAAGTTAAATAGTTAATACTAATAAGATCACTGTATAAGAATGATATAAGTAGATTAAGAATTGGGTTAAGATATGTATCTAAATAATTATTTTTATCTAACATCATATATACATATTAAGGAGAGTTGGAGAGAGGGAGAAAAATAGAAAAGCGTATTTATACTCTATAATCTACTTATATAAATAATAATCACCTCATTCTTATACCTCACTTACCTTACTCTTATTTATCACTATTATTTGCCTGATCTGGATGATGATTATTATAACAATAAACCTAACTCATTTGTTACTAATCTCTTATAGTAATCCTAACTCTTAATTAGCCTAATTAGGACTGAGTAATCTGCATGCTATATTACTATCTAATAATTATTAATATCCCACTATTTGCTGTTTTTGACTTGGCTTTGTTGTTATTTTCAACATCTATATTTACAGCACACTCCTTTGTTGATTCTTTATACTTAGGCTAATCATTTACAGCACATTCTTATTATATTCCTTATATTTGATTGCATCCTTGTCCTTGCTTTGTGGACAAAGCTTTGTCTAACTGAAGAGGGATGCAGTAGTTTGATACTTATGTATGTGATAATACGTATGATTGTAACCAGTCTTTGCAGTAGATCTATCTATATATATGTCAGCAATCTAGCCATACTATCAAATACAACAACTTTCCTTATTTAATCTTATCTGGTAGCATGTCAAGACAATCCTTCCTCCAAATATTATAGCAGCAAGTAACCCCCTATTACAAATAGTTAGGACCACCAGAAATCACCATTGTTAATTACTTAAGGTATATAAGTGTTGCAAACATTAATAATCTTATGATAATGGCCCTAAGCAGGTTTTAGCAACCTATTTTAAAGAAGTAAGTGCCATATTCTAAGGAAGAGGGTGCTGCATTCTAAGAAAGCAGCACTAAAACTGCAGAATATTACCTGTAAGTAGAGCAGGACAATAAAGTATAATTTCTAGGATTAGAAAGGATGCATATTAGAAGAGCATTTAAGGACCTATGCTAAAAGAAAGATTCCTCAATTTAACAAGATATTGAGCATTGGAATCAAATTGTAAAACAATAATTGAGAACAAATTAAGTAAAGATAAATAATTAAGATATATCTAATACTAAATTAGCACCTTAGAACCCTAGGTAGTTACTTATACAATCAGCACTTACTATTCTGATCAGAATCTTATCATTTAATATAGTGAAGGGGCTGAGGCTCTTGTATTATAAATAAGGCCTACCCTCTATCACATACATTAAATGAATCGTAGGCAGTATTTAGTAAGGCATAGTAGTGGCCTATAAATAGGAATATATACTTATTCAAGAAGCTACAGCTTCTATATTAGGGAAAAATATTAGAACTAATAGTTACAGCTAAGGTACATTATTAATAAGCATAAATAGTAGCACCAACAGATTAAGAGATCTAGAGTATTAAAAGATATACTATAAATAAATAAATATATAAAGTCAAATACTATTTCTGTAATAAGGAGCTACTAAGATTAAGATATAGAAATAAAAGGTAGTAAATTATAGTTGCTGCTAGTACCTTCATAAAAATAGCCCTTAATCATTAGGAATAGACTATTTGCAGTATTAATACTAATATAATAGATCACCCTTAATTAATTCTATAATTAGGTTTATAGGAACTTTTATAAATATCTATTTATTAAGAAATGCTGGAAGAAGTGGTGAAAGGTTATATAAGGTAGTTATTTACATCTGAAATTTTAGACCTTATAGTACATATTAGTCTTAATATTTTAGAATCACTTCTCTTTTAGTTGATTATGAGTAATTCATAAATGGAGTAAAAAAGAACTTGCAATCCTAATAAGTAAAAGAACCAAATTCAATATATCTAAACACCTTTAATGATGTGATAGAGAAGTTTATTTAGTATAGATATAGAGCTACCTTATCTACTTATAGTACTTAATTAGTATCTTTAATAGCAGGAGATAATCCCTTTTATAATAATCTAATAAATATTAATATAGGATACTTAAATGTTATTATTAATAATAATAAGCACTCAAAAAAGAATTCCCCTATATAAAAGTCTTAATATTGGAAATACTAAGCATACTTCAAATATAGAGAATAAGGTCACTCAGCCACTAACTATAAATATAATAAATAATTACAGAAAAAGAAGGAACCACTAAAAAATAAATCCTTAAATAATAAACAATTAAAAGGAAATAATAGTCCTTTAGAAAATAAGAATAGCTATTAGATTTAGAGGTATTAATAAGCTATCTTAAAGAAGCTTTTATAATTAAGGATCTAGAAATTGAAGACTTCTTAGACTTAATAATAGAAATAAGATAGCATAAATAAGACCATATTTATAATCGATAAATATACTTAAATATACTAGATCTTAACCTTCTAGTATAAATATGGACCTCCTATAAAATAGATTAACAGTCATGTACTAGTTAATAATAGTTTAAGTTATATATTTATATTAAGGAAAACTGCTAACTAATTATTAGTTAAATACTAATTAAGAGCTAAGACTTCCTTATATGTAGAGTTAGTAAATAGGAAGAAAATATTAATAAATAAATATTATATAGTACATCTATAGCTAGATATATAAAAGGCTTAAATAATAATATAGATGTTAGATTTCTTTAAGTATAATATTATCTTAGAAAGAGATTAGCTTTATTAGCATAATCTAGTCATTTACTAACATCAAATTAAGATAATAATCTAAAATCAATAAGGCTATAAATATATTGTTTAACTATTAGACTTCTATAGAAAGATAAAAAGCTCCTTCTTTAGAAAGCTTATATGCTTAACTACTTAAATTATATATTAAACCTGAAGGAAGTGCTTGAATATTATAGTTATAGATATTTTATAAGAAGATGATAAGTGATTCTAACTTTAAAAAGGAGCATATTAATAATACTATTTAAAGCATACTATAGTATTAATATATTTTAAAGTAAATTACTTAATAATCATTTATTTAATTATAAAGTTAAGCATTCCATTAATACTGATAATATACAACCTATTAATATTAGTTCCTACCCCTTATTGCATAAAAAGTATAAAGAACTTATAAAACAAACTTAATATCTTCTTAAATAGGGTCTAATATAGCTATTATTAAGCCTATTATTAAGCCTATAGGGATTCCCTATTATCTTTATTTACAAAGCTGATAGTGTATAGCATATGTACATTAATTATTAGATATTAAATTGATTATCTAAGAAGAATAGCTATTTTCTATCCTAAATAGATAAGCTATTTAATATAGTTAAATGAGTTAAGTACTTATTCAAGCTCAATCTATTATCTAAATATTAGCAAATTCTATTAGAGGATAGTGCAATATTAAAGATAGATTTAATACTATCTTTAATGAATTTAAATAGCTTATTATATCTTTTAGACTTACTAGAGCCTCTAAAATATTTTAGTTAATCATAAATTATACTCTATATAACTTTTTAAAGAAAAATATGCTCATCTATCTAAATAATATTCTAGTCTTTATAGAGATAAAAAAAGAATACTATTATATATTATATGTAGTACTAGAAGCATTATAAAGTAATAAATTATATATAAAACTATTAAAATATATTCTTACAATATAGCCTTGATTTCTGTAGATATATAATTAGTAATAGAGAATTATAGTTATAATTAATAAAGCTTAATATTATTAAGGATTAGTCTCAGCCTATAAATATATATAAAGTTTATTAATTTATTAGATTAACTACCTACTATTAATACTTTATAAAAGATTTTTTAAAGATCTATATCTTACTTTATGACCTTCTTAAGACTGTAAAAAATAAAATCTGTAAATAGAATTTATATAATTATATAGAATATAACTTACTAATTAGCTTTTTAATAATTTAAAGATCTCTTTACTTTTAGGCCTGTTCTCTATTAATCTAATATTACTTAACTATTTATGATTAAAACTAATGCTTTAGAATAGGCCCTTAGATATATGCTAATATAAGAGAATAATTAAAGCTATCTATATCTAATTATATTTAATAGATAGAAGCTTTATAGAGCTAAATTAAATTATTTTATTTATAAAAAGGAGCTACTTACTATAAAAAAAGCCTTATAAACATAGGACTATTATATTAAAAATAGTACCACCATAATTATAGTTATTAATCATACCTATTTATAGTATTTATAAATAATAAAGATATATTTAAAATGTCTTATCTATTAAATAGAAGAATTTTAAAGCTATTATCTCTATATTTATTATTAATAAGAATCTAAACCGGAGCGGGTGGCGCAGTGGTCAAGCGCGGCCTGCGGCGGCTCCCGTTTGGGTCCTGTCTGCCTGGTTGGGAAGTGTGGGTTCAAATCCCACCTCTGGCACCATTTAATTACCACACCCATCCAGAGGGGTTAGTAAGCTCTGGTACTACTCCCCTACACAATTCCACCTGTAAGGGTTAGTCCTAATTTATCTAATAGGAATTGAGCACCCCTATTAGGTAAGCTAGGGCTGAACCCTACAAACCAGCCTGTCTTTCATTTCATTACTATTCCTCCCCCCTTTGTGGGACTTAATATTGGGACATTTATTAGCAAATCCAATCTTGTACTTAGCCATCTGACCTAAATCCTTACCCTACTGGGATAGGTAGATCATGCATAGTCTTAGACTGAAAAATGGTCTCTAAAATGGAAGGATTATTATTCTATGTATGCCTTCTATTATGATTCAGTATTCAAGAAACTTAGTATCTTAGATATAGAATTGACATTTCATCTACTTAAGTTTCAACTTGACATCTTGTATAGCTTTTAAAACTTATGGCATATATTGTATATATTCTTCTAATGTGTCTAAGAAGATAAGAATATTATTAAGGTATGCAATAATAGATGTGTTATAAACCTTTTTTAGTATTTTGTTAATGAACTTCTGGAATGTGGTGGGTGTATTAGTAAGTCTAAATAATATAACTATATATTTATGATGTCTATACTACATTCTAAATATAGTCTTCCATTCTTCACCTATAATTTAGATCTGATTGTAGTTGTAGGCATTATATATATTAAGTTTAGTAAATCACTATAATCCCTTTACTTTGTCTTAAATCTCCATAATTAAAGGTAATAGATATTTGTCCTTAATTATGATGACATTAAGTAGTCAGTAATTGATATATAATCTTAATATATTGTCTTTTTTTAGTATTTATAATACTCTGTATTCTATAGGTAATTTTGATGGTTAAATTATACCTTTCTTTAGTTTAGTATTGATATACTTCTTTAGGATCTAAGACTCTATATTAGTTATGTAGTATATCTAATTGTATATTAGTTTCTTCCCTTCCTCTAGAAGTATCCTATGGTTATATTTACTATATTCTGATAGTTGGTGCTCTTTTAGCTGATTAAATAGTTTCCTGAATAGTTTGTAATAATCTAGTAGGATTGCTTTTTCTTTTATTGCAGTATATGTTCACCTTTTTTTATAAATTTAATGTCTCTCTTTAAGATCCTTAAGTATCTTCTGTCCAGTTAAAGATTAATATTCTAAAAGTAAATCTCTATTCTAGTATTAGTGTCCTTAATTGATTTATTTTATTATTAAAAGGGTTGTATCTATCTTTAGTATTATAGCTAGTATGCTATAGTCTATTTTAGGCTCTTTAACTTAATATCTATTTACTAATTAATCTAGAGTACTTGCCCTCTACTTAACAAAGTCTCTTCTTATATAGTTACATTTTATAAACTAAATCTTATTTGTCTTTTAGTTAATCACTAGATTGTGTTTTCTAAATTATGGTATTCCCAAAACTACCTTATACCCTCCAAGTTTAGTGATATTAAAATTAAGTTATTTAATATAGTTATAAATTATAATTGTAAGTAGTCTGATTTCCTATTTAAGTTGGTGGAGTATCTCTCTATTAAGGCTTTATAATACTTATAGTTATGCTTTCCTTATTCTAGTAATACCTAATCATTTCTAGAAGATTAGGTCTATAAAATTCCTTATAGCACCTAAATTAATTATTAACTTAAGCTTATTATCTTACCACTCTTACCTTTAGCTTGAAATATAGTCCTTACTTGATTACAGCTAATATAATTCTCTAATTAGATAAATATTTATAGTACTTCTTTCTTAGCAAATAGTTGCTTCCCTCTTTCCTATTAAGGTATATTAAGTAGTCATCTTTATAGCATGTAGTCTAATATATAAGTCCATAATTTAGGTATTATCAGTAGCATACATAAATGCACCCTTTTTAATTGTAAGAGCATATATTACAGATTATTATTCTATTATCATTATCAGGATTTTGTTTCTCTTTTTCTTTAGGGTATGTTTTAGGCATTTATATCTCATTCTTAGGCTTACTAACCCTTTACTTTAATTTTTTCAGCTTATCTATTACCTTTTCCTAGATATCATCCTATTATACATTCTTGTCCTACTAGACTTCTAGAAATTTGTTATTACTAAGGTATTTCTAATTCTCAATCATCTTATGAGCTTCTATAATAAGCCTTTTTATTTCTTTATCTTACACTCTTCTAAGCATTTTATTCACTTTATTCCTTACTAGCATCTGGCTATATGGGCATTATATAACTATCTATTAAGTTTAACATAATTTTACTGCTCTTATATTTATGCTTAGTATACATAAGCATTAGTGGTTCTTTATCTATTGTGTAATAATGCTCTAGTAATTCTTCTCTAATTACTTATAATTATTATTAATTATTCTTCTATAGGCATGCACTTGCTATGTGCCCTTTTTTTTAGTAGTTAAAGCATTTAATTTCTTTAATTTGTTGGTATTATCTTGACTGTTTATATATTACATCTAAATCCATAGGTCTTAATTTGTAGAGGTTTCTATACTTTAAGGTTCTTAATTATGCTTGCCTCCTATTATTATCTTAATAGTGGTTATTTCTTTATAGTATTGTGCTAGTCCATTTATAATTTCACTTTTATTGTTTAAAGTTGTACAGTCTATTGTCAATCTTGATTATAATAGTAATATATTCATATAGGTCTTCTAGCTTATCTTATTATAATAGCTTCTCTATAAGCTCTAGCTTCAATTCCTATTTAAAATGATGAATGTATGTATTGTTGTCTTAGTCTAAGTGTAAAATGATTTATAAAAATTATGAGGTGTAGCTTACTACTGATCCACTCTATTAAAGTTATTTGAGTTCTCTTTCTGTATTTTAGGATTTGTTGATATCTCCAAAAATTCTAATTATTAGTGGAATTTATTATAACTCCTAAAAATCTTCTACGTCTCAGGGTCTTGGTCTATAATAGTCTTATATTATGTGTAGTCTTTTAGTGTTGGTTTAAACCAATTAAACACTAATTTAGTAAGGTATGTGAATGTAAATAAAATCTTATTAGCCTTTATTATTAGGCAATATTGCTCCATCCTTAAGTACTAATCCATTATTATTATTATTATTCTTCCATTTTATCTATTAGAGCATTTCCCAGTCTGAGACTATGCATGCTCTACCCTGCCCCAATGGGGCAGGGATTTAGTTCAACTAGCTAAGGACAGGATGTGATTTTGCTATAAATGAGCCAGAATGTAAAATCTCACAAAGAGGATAGGAATATGAGGAGGGATATAAGAAGGAATGAGTAGACACATATGAAAGAGAGATAAGGGACTGAATATAAGGCAAGATAAGAGACAAAATGAGAGACAAAATGAGAAACAAAATAGGGATGGAATAGGGGACTGAATAAGCAACAAACAAAATAATCAAAGAACAAAATAAAAGATGAAATCAAGATATTAATGAGATGATGATATAGGGGGCTCTAGCTGATAGCTAGGCCTAATAGCCACTTCCTAGTAGCTATCTAAGTAGATTTCAAGTATGTCAATAGTGTTTTCTGTCCTGAAGAAGTAGTGAAAAGGTGAAATAAAGACTGATTCCTTAGAGGAAGACTAAGGATAGTCTCTCTTCTTTCTCTAGAGTAGGCTGAACAGGCTATAAGAAGGTGGTAGGGGGTCTATCTTTACTAATACTGATAGTTAGGGCAATCCTTAGAAGTATAGTCAGGAATCCTAACTAAATAGGATCTAAAGTATTCATGCCCTAGCTTTAGCTGATAAAGAGTAGACTCTAATTACTTAGGCAGCTATAAGGGGTTTGATTTCTACTTTAATAGAGTCTGGAATTGGGAGTAATGCTGACTAGATCTAGTCTTAGCTATCTCCCAATCCTATTTCTAGTCTCTTAAGGATCTAGACTTTAGATTCCTCTTTATAAAGGTGTAAGAGATAGGAGCCTAAGGAATAGGCTCTAGCCATTCAATCCCATACTTAGCTACCTTATCAGCCTTCTTATTCCTATAGATTCCTTAATGACCTGGAACCCAGTGAAGATACACTTAAAGATAAGGGTATTCTTAAATTAGATCTAGAATAGCTTATAAAGTTCTAGCTATCCTAATAATCTGATTTATAGGCTTCTAAAGTCTTTGAATAGCAGCCTGACTGTTAGAAAAGATCTAAACCTTTTGTATCTAAAGGTATTGCTAAGCTTGCTATTTAGCAAGCTGAATAGCCTGTTGAATAGCATATAGCTCAGCATCAAAAACTTTACAATAAGTGCCTAAATTCCAAGCTTAAGAGTTCTGAATTATTATTATTATTATTATTCTTCCATTTTATAGAGCATTTTCCAGTCTAAGACTATGCATGCTCTACCCTGCCCCAAAAGGGGCAGGGATTTAGTTTAACTAGCTAAGGACAGGATGGGATTTGCCATAGATAAGCCCAGATGTAAAATCTCATAAAGAGGATAGGAATAAGGGAAGGAATAGAGACAAATGAGAAAGGGCAATCAGAAAGGAATGAGAAGGGATAGGTAATTAGAAAGAAATGAGAAGAGGCAGGATAGAAGACTAAATATTAGATATAATAAGGGACTGAATAAGAGACTGAATAAGGAACACAATATGGGGTGAAATAGGAATAGGAATAGAAATAAGAGAATGGTATAGATAGGTCTAACTGATAGCTAGCCCTAATAGCCACTTTCTAGTAGCTATCTGAATAGATTTTAAATATGCTAATAATGTTTGCTGTCCTGAAGAAGTAGTGAAAAGATGAAGTAAGGACTGATTCCTTGTAGGAAGACTAAGAATAGTCTCTCCTCTTTCCCTAGAATATGCTGAACAGGCTATAAGAAGATGATGGGGGGTCTGTTTCTGCTAATATTGATAGTTAGGGCAGTCCTTACTAGTATAGTTAGGAATCCTAACTAAATAGGATCTAAAATATCCATGCCCTAACTTTAGCTGATAGAGAGTAGACCAGAGTTGCTTAGGCAGCTGTAAGGGGTTTGGCTTTCATTTAGGCTAAGAATTAAATTGAGAATAGTGCTGACTAGACCTAGTCTTAGCTATTTCCCAATCCTGTTCCCAATCTCCTAAGGATCTAGATTTTAGATCCCTTTTCATAAAGGCATAGGAGATAGGAGCCTAAGGAATAGGCTCTAGCCATTCAGTCCCATACTTAGCTGCCTCATCAGCTTTCTCATTCCCATAGATCCCCTGATGGCCTGGAACCCAGTGAAGATGAATCTAAAGATTAGGGTATTCCTGACTGAGATCTAGAATAGCTATAGTGACTCCAGCTATCCTAATAATCTGATCTAATGGTTTCTAAAGTCTTTGAATAGCAGCCTGACTATTAGAAAAGACCCAAACCTCTTAAAATTGCAGATTTTGCTGAGCTTTTTGCTTAGCAAGCTGAATAGCTTGCTGAATAGCAAATAGTTCAGTATCAAAAACTTCACAATAAGTGCCTAAATTCCAAGCCTGAGAGTTCTGAACCTGAAAGGAGGAGGTAGAGAAGAAGATATCAGCTTTATTAGATCCCTTACTAGATTAGGAGCCATCTGAATAGATAACCAACTTATCATCTATTCCAGATTGAACCCAATTCTGAATCTAAGCCTAATGATCTAGGGCTGCTTGCTCTTTAGATTTAGGAGAGATATTGATATCTATTCTAGGTCTTAGAGAAGCAGCCTATAAAGCAGTCTTAGGTCTATAGGAGTCAGGAAGATCTTGCTAATCATTCTAAAGGTAGTGAGAGAGGAGCCTAATAAGCTGACTAGGATAAGCTTTCCTAAGATGCCTGCCTTCCCTACTAGAGAAATTAGAGCCTGAATGAGGTGATGGTTGCTGATTTTGACCTCTTTTTTGCTCACTCCAATCTAGATCTCTAGACCTATCTAGATTGAATTTCCTTGGATTCAGGAAGGTAGTAGGCAATCTGGCCCTAATTGCATGACTTTCTAAAAAGGATAGGGTCCTAAGCATATAGGATCTACAGATCTTCCTAAACCTAACCTTTAGAGGGGGAATAGAAGCTTCTATTTCATTACCTTATATGGGGAGGTCTTAAAAGCTCCTAGAATCTTTCTTAGGGCAAGATTCTGGAGCTTTTAATATCTATCAAGTAGGTATCTCTGGTCCCTCCACCAAATGAGCACCCTATAGTCAGTAACTGAAGTAATGCAAGTAATATAGAGCTGTCTAATTACTTAAAAGCTCAATCCCCTTTCAGTATTTAAAAGCCTCTTAATTTAATGGAAGATTCTTATTGCCTCAGCCACCTTCTTTTTCATATGCTCATGAAATAGAAGCTTAGGATCTAGATAGATCCCTAATTATTTGATAATAGGACTAGGAGCAACATCAATATTATTCAGCTAAACCCTAACCTAATCTAAATTCACCCTTCTTCTAGAATGGAAGTAAATGAGATCCATCTTATCTTTATCAAACTGAATAAATTGGGATTCTTCTTTCCTAAGCAATCATTTAGCTGCCTGCTGAAGCATCTGACAGTTCTGTTCTAAAGATCTAGAACTCACTACCAATGCTATATCATTAATGTAGCTCAGGAATCTAACTTAAGATAGGATCTGCTTCAGCTCTTCATCCTCATCCTGATCCATTTCAAATAGATATCTAATATAGATTAGGAATAGGATAGGGGAAATAGAAGAGCCCTGTGGAATCCCTATAGATATAGGAGTGCTTAAGGTTATATCTCCATTAAAAGCCAGCTACATACTCCTATCAGTTAGAAAGCAATAAATCCAGTAAATTAGGGCTAGTAGGAGCTTTAGCTTAAAGCAGATCCTAAGAAGCTGATTTAGGGAAATATAATCAAAGGCCCCCTTCACATTAATAAAAAGGGTAGAAGTGTGTTTCTTCTTCTTCTTAGCAAGCTGAATATTATGAACTAAAGATAGAACTGAATCTATTGCTGATTTCTGCTGCCTACCCCCTATCTGATCAGGATATAGAAGCTTAGATCCTAGGAGCTTAGCTAAATAAGCTAGTCTTCTAGCTAGAATCTTTTCTAAAATCTTTCCTAAGCAGTTCAGCAGGGAGATAATCCTATAGGCCTTTAGCTTGATCTAATCTCTCTTAGAAGAAGCTGACTCCCTAAGCATCACTCTAGTAGCAACTCTTCAACATTTAGGATGATATCCCTTCTAAAGCAGAAACCTATATAGTTGGTTAAATCTATCAGGTAGATTTTGATAGGCCTTCTATAAAATTCTAAAGGAGCAGCCATCTGGTTCAGGAGCTTTCTGAATGGAGCTTGAGAAGATAGCATCTTTCACCTCTTCAGCTACTATCTCAAGCCATTCCTAATCTTCAGCTTAATAGGTGCTCCAATCAACTGGATCTGACTGAAGGGGAGATTAGAAAAGAGTTGAAAATAGGATATAAGCTTTTTCTTAAAAGATGACTGCAGTAGCTTCCTAAGAATCCTGATTCTAATACTTTAAGATGGGAAGCCTCTGAGCTTGCTTAGGCTTAGTATACTGAAAGGCCTTAAAGATCTCCTTATTCTAAGCATTTTCTAGAAAGGAATTCCAGCAGCTGGTTTTAGCTTGTTTGATAAACTAAAAATACTGATTCCTCTGAGCTAGAAAGGTGTCATAAGCTTCAGATCTTTGAGAAGCTTTTTAAGCTCTTTTAACCTCTCCCATATTCTTTCTAAGCTGAGTTAGCTCTGGAGTCCATCAAGCTTTAGACCTAGAAGAAGGCTTTCTTTTAGGAATAGCTTTATTAGCTGCTAGCTGAATGATCTATTAAAGGTAAAGGGCTTCAGCTTCTAGAATATCCTCTTGTAGATCTTAGCTTGAGATTACTTGCAATCTAGATCTATATGAAGATGATTAATCTAGATCTAGAAGCTCCTGACTAAACTATTCCCAATCAGCTTTCTCCAGATTATATGGGGGGATGGTAAGAGAATTCTGCAGCTCTTACTCTAGAGAAATAGAGAAAAGAAGGGTTTCATAATCAGATCCTGAGGATTCAGGGTCTATCTCCTAATGAATCTAATGCTGATTCAGCCTGCTGGTAGCAAAGACTAAATCAATTATAGATATATTTCTCATTCTATTCTTAAAGAAGGTCCCCTGATCAGGCTGGTTTAGGAGCTCAAACTCCTATTGATTCAACTATTAAACTAAAGCTCTAGCCCTAACTGGATTAGAAATAGCTGAATTCCACCAAGAATGGTGGGCATTAAAGTCTCCCCCTAAGATAGTATATCTAGAGGGGGAGATCTTAGTAAGAGCTCTCTCAACTGTCCAGTCAGATTCAGATTCAGATTCAGGTTCAGGTTCTTCAGCTTGCAGGGATTGCTCATTGTAGATATTAATGAGTTAAAGGCTAGGAACTGAGCTTCCTAGAATATCTAAAACAAGCAAATCACTATTAGAACAGATATCACTTCTTTAACAGAATTGAAATCTAGAGAGCTTTCTATGAAAGATAGCCACTCTAGGCCTGACCTTAGCATTATCAGGAAGAATAATGGTATAGGAAGGATGTGAGATAGTGGTGAATATATGCTTAGACTTATAGATCTAGGATTCTTGAAAAAGGATAAAATCTATATTAGATTCTACTCCCTGCTCTAAATAAGATATTATGGAGTTTGAGCTCCTATTCACATTATTCTAAAGGAATTGGATTTCCTGATCTAGAGAGCCTAACATAGGTCTAGATTCTTAGAAGATGATGATGGGATAGGAATATGCTACTACTTAAACTATTCCTAAAGCTGATGCCTAGCCCTAGGTTGAACCCTAATTATTTCCCTATATTGAGAATAGCTAGCTAAGTGGTTGCCACCACAATTAGCACACTAAATTCTTGTATAAGAGTAAGCCCTAGCATAAGTTTGATAGATAGAGCAAGTATGTGTTACGCCCTGGGCCTCCTATGACCTGTACACTGTTAGACTTGGTATTCAGTTGACTCTCACCTGCAAACTCTGAGCCCTCTAGGCTATGCATAGCTGTCCTGTTATATGCACCATGCACTGTCCCAGCATCCCTATGGTTGACAATCCTTTCTCACACTTGAAGCAGTACAGTCAGAAGAGCAAGGCTAACTAGTTGGGTTAGAACTAGTTGTTATAGAAGTTCTAATGAATTGAATATCATCCCAAGTTATACTTCAAGTAACATAACTGTAATAAGCATGAAGAACTAAAACTAGATATATGGCAGGAATGAGTGTCCTTATATATCCTTCTGTCTTGTTAGGCATAGTCCCATTTTACTTCCCCTCAGTGGTCCCTTTTGGGACTATTACCTCTGGTCCCAACTGGGACTATTCTGGTGGTCCCTCCTGGGACTATTTAGTTCTTGGCATTTAGGACCTTCTGGTCATGTGACTTGCAGTTGTACTTTTCCTGCATACATCATCCTTGTCTGCCTGATAGGTCCTCATTGTTCCTCCCATTAGGTTCATAACATCACTCCCCCCTTTCACAGGTTGGCGTCCTTGACAACATATAAGGTGCGTCCCTCCTTTTTCTCTTGTGTCGTGATGGAGTCGTGGAGTCGAAAATGCTCCGGGTGCATTTGTGAAAATCATACTTGCAATAAGTGAGTGTTTAGTATGGTTGAGTGGGATAACTTCTGGAAAGAGGAGGCTCAGGTAGCCTCTCAGCTGGTTGCTAGAGATTGTGATCTGCAGTTGTTGCAAGCACAGATTGATCAGGTGCAGGGCAAGTTGCACATGTTGCATAAGGTTCTTGCCAAAAAGTTGGGTGAACATTCCCAGTTGCAGAAATTGCAAAATTAGTTTAGGGAATGAGGTCTGCAGATGCTGCATCATGATGCAGAGATTGTGGATGCTAGTGACTCATCTGCTAGTGAGGCATTCACAGTGCCAGGTTATTTGATTGCAGCTACTCAAGAGGCCCCATCTCTGAGTCTGGTGGCAATGCTATTGTTCTGGGTTGATTTCAAGTAGCTTGTTGGTGGAAGCCCTGAAGCTGGTGCTGGCAGTTTGTCAAATGGTCAATAGGTTCCCAGGTGTTTTCTGATGTAGGATATCCTTCCCATTTCATCAAATAGTATGGTTTCCCTCTGATTCTTCTGATATCTAGTATCTTTTCCACTTCATATTCACTGTCAGTTTCTTCAATTTTGATGTCTTCATCTATCTGGATGTGTTCAGGCACTGGTTCCAATAGTGAGATGTGAAATATTGGGTGTATCTGGCTTATGCTGTCTGGTAATTTGAGTTCATAGTTTACTGGTCCAATTTGTTGTTTGATTTTAAATGGTCCTAGTTTCTGATGGTCCAATTTTTTGCTTGGTTGCTTTGTTTTAATGTTTCATGCAATGAGGAATGCCTTTCCTCCCTCTTTTAATTGTGGTGTGTCCTTGTGCCACAAATCATAGTATTGTGACATATGAAGATTCACAAAGTTTAAGTTATTTGAAAGTTGGTGATGCAGCTGAGTAATATGCTATAATATGGTTGATGCTTGTTCAGCTAGCATGTCAATAAGTCTAGGCTTGCTGACTAACTACAGATTGTAGCTGTAGTTTGTGAAAAATAGCATTTCTCCTGTACTTGAATGCATGGTGTTGTTGAATGTAAATTAGGTAAGAGGAAGATATGACTTCTAATCATCTTGCTGATAGTTCATATAATGCCTTAGGTAATGTTTAACAGTCTGGTTTGTTCATTCTGTTTATCTATTTGCTTGCAGATGGTATGCTGTAGTTAGGTGATGGTCAATTCCCATAAGGTTGGTAAGTGTGTTCCAAAACTTTGATGTAAACAGCTTGTCTCTATCTAAAATGATATGTTCTGGCACTCTATAATGCAAAATAATATGTTTTAGGAATAGGTATGCCATGTCTGCTATATCTATGTATTCTGTTATTGGCATAAGGTGAATGTACTTGATTAACTTGTTAGTTGCCACCATGATTATGTTATTTCCTTGAGAGATAGGGAGCTTTGTAATAAAGTCCACTATGATCCATTACCATAATCTTATTGGTGTTTCTGGATATTGTAATAGCCCATATGGCTTATATCTTGCCAGTTTGTTATGTAGACAGGTATCATAATTGGTGATGTATTGCTGTACCTTTCATTACATGTTTGGGAAATAGTAGTTCCTAACAATCTATTCTACTGTTTTTTCTGTTCTAAAATGTCTCTTTATTGGATTATTATAGTGTGCTTGTATCACATCTGTACACAGGCTTTCCAGTACATAGAGTAGTTCATGAAAGTAAATGAGTCCATCATCATTAATAACATAGTTTGGTGTATTAGATTGTTGAATCATCCCCCACAACAGGTTAGTTTGTGTTGTAGTTTAAATTGCATCAATAATTAGATCTTCACTGGTTGCTGCAAGCATTCAATGATTGTATATGAGGTTGCCCTCATTGTTAGTGGTTAATAATGCTGGTAATGGTGGGTTTCTATGCATCTTGTAGTTAGATCTCCTGCTAAATGCATCTACTTACCCATTTTCTATTCCTTTGCAGTATTGGATCTTAAAGTTATACTATAATAGTGTTTCTGTCCATCTGGCTTGTCTCCTTATGAGTTCTTTTGTTGTTGTAAAATATGTCAGGTTCTTATGGTCTGTTTTGACAATTGTTAGGTACTTTGCTCCATCCAGGTAGACTCTCCATATCTTGAAGGCTGTCACAATTGCAAGTAATTCTTTATTATGGATGTCATAGTTGAGTTCTGTGGGGGTCATCTTTCTTGAGTAGAAGGCAATGGGTTGTGGCTTCCCATTTTCCCCCATTTGGGTAAGTCTTATCCCCATAGTGTAATCTGATGCATTGGTTTCCATGATATGTTCTTTTTCCAGGTCTTGAGGTCTTAAGATTAGTGCCTCTATGATTATCTTCTTTATGTGTTTAAATGCATACTGTTGTTCTGGTCCCCATTGGAACCCCTGGTTCCCTTTTAATAGCTTTATGATGTCAATCATCCTTACTGAGTATTGATTGATGTATCCTTGGTAGTAGTTCATGAATTCCATGAATGATTGTACTTCTTTAATGTTCCTTGGTATTGGCTAATCTAAGATTACTTGCACCTTTACTGGGTCCATATAGATGCCTTCTGAGGTGATCTGATGTCTGAAAAACTCAGTATCTTAGATATGGAACTGGCATTTTATCCACTTTAACTTTAGTTTTGTGTCTTGTATTGCTTTTAAGACTTGTGGCATGTGCTTCACATGTTCTTCCATAATGTTGGAGAAGATAAGGATGTCATTGAGGTATGCAATGATGAACATATTATTGACCTTTTTGAGTATTTCCTCATTTATAAACCTCTGGAATGTTGCTGATGCATTGGTAAGTCTGAATAGCATAATAGTATACTTATAGTGTCCATATTATGTTCTAAATGCAGTCTTCCATTCTTCACCTCTAGTAATGCAAATCTAATTGTATGTGTCTCACACATTGAGTTTTGTAAACCATTATGATCCTTTCACCTTGTCCTAGATCTCTACAATCAATGGTAGTGAGTATTTGTCTTTGATAGTTATTGTATTAGTTGGTCTATAGTTGATGCATGGCCTTTCTGTACCATCTTTCTTTGGTACTCATAGTACTCCATATTCAGTGAGTGACTTTGATAGTCAGATTATGCCCTTTGTCAGCTCCATCTGGATGTATTCCTTTAATATCTTTAGTTCTCTTTCTATCATTCTATAGATCTGGTTGCATGTCAGTCTCTTCCCTTCCTCAAGGGGTATCTTATGGTCATATTTGCCATATTCTGATAGCTAATACTCCATTAACTATTCAAATAGTCCTTGAAATGGTTTGCAATAATCTAGCAGTATTGGTTGCTTACTTATTGCAGTACAGGTTTGCTTCTCTTCATAGGTCCAGCATCTTTCCTTGATGTCTTAGGTTGTTTCTTGTCCAGTTAGAAGTTGATATTCTGGAGGTAATTCTCTTTCCTTATAATGGTGTCCTCAATCAACTTGTTTTTTTGTTGAAAGGGTTGCATCTGTCTTCAGCTTTGTAGCTGGTACACTATAGCCTGCTCTAGGCTCTTCAACTTAGTGCCTGTTTACTAGTTGGTCTTGAATACTTGCCTCCTGTTTGGCTAAGTCTCTTCTTGTACAGTCACATACAAACTAAATCTTATTTGTCTTCCAGTCCATCACTAGATTATGTTTCCTGAGCCAAGGTATCCCTAAGACTACCTCATATCCTCTAAGTTCAGTGATGTCAAAATTAAGTTGTTTGATATGGTCACAAATCACAACTGTGAGTAGTCCAGTTTCAAATTCAAGCTGGTGGAGCATCTCTCTATTAAGGCCTTATAGCATCTGTAGTCATACCTTTCTTATTCTATTAAGGTTCAGTCATTTCTGAAAGATTGGATCCACAAAGTTTCCTGTGGTGTCTGAGTTGATTATCACTCAGGCCTGCTGTTCTGTCACTCTTGTCTTTAGTTTAAAATGTAGTCCTCACTCAGTTGTGGCTAATGTGGTTCCCTAATTGGGTGAACATTTATGATGCTTCTTTCTTAGTAAATAATTGCTCCCCTCTTTTCCACTAAGGTGTATCAAGCAATTATCCTTATAATATGCAGTCCAATGCATCTTATCATAATCTGAATATTGTTAGTAGCACACACATATGCATCCCCTTCAGTCATAAGAGCACATATCTTGGGTTGCTATTCTGATATTGTCATCAGGTTTTTGTTTCTCTCTCTCTTCAGGATATGTTCTGGACATTTGTATTCCTCTTTCAGGCTCTCTAGCCACTTTCTTCAGTTTCTTTAGCTTATCTGTTGTCTCAGCCTAGGTCTCATCCCATTGTATGTTCCTGTCCTACTGAACTTCTAGAAATTTGTTGTTGCTGCTGCTGATGTCCTTTCAGCTCACTATCATCTCATTGGCTTCTGCAATGAGTCTTTTCATTTCTTCATCTTGTGCTCTCTCTTGGGTGTCTTGCTTGTCTTCCCTGTTAGTGTCCTGCCATACAGGCATCATGTGGCTATCTGTTGAGTTTAACATGATTTTGCTGCTTTCATATTCATATTTGGTGTATGCTGGCATTAGAGGTCCCTCTCCTGCTGTATAGTAGTGCTCTGGTGACTCTTCTCTTGTTGCTTGCAACTGCTGCCTGTTGCCCCTCTATGGGCATGTGCTTGTTATATGCCCTTTCTTCCTACAACTAAAATACTTGATCTCCTTTATTGGGCATTTCAGTCCCTTTTGTTTGTTTGTTGCATCTAGGTCCATCAGTTTCAGCCCCTATAGGTCTTGGTACCCTGCACTTCATGGTTGTGCTAGCCTTTTATTATTAGGTTGATACTTGTTACTTTGTTATAGTAGTGCACTCATCCACCTATTCATTCTTCTGCAGAAGTTGTACAATCAATTGTTGATCTTTACCACTATTGTAATGTAGTCTTGCAACTTCTCTGACCTATCTTATCATAACAGTTTCTCTTGTACCTCAGGCTTCAGCTTCTTCTTGAAGTCATAAAGGTAGGCATCTTCAACATTATTGAGGTGTGTAATGATCTGTAAGAAATAGGATGCTATACTGGCTATAGACCCTGTCTGCTTTAATTAGTCCAGTTCCCTTTCTGCATTTTAGACCTTATCCAGATCTTTAAATGTTCTCTCAAGCTGCCTTTTGAATTTGTTGTAGCTTGCAAAGATTTTTTTTGTACTATCACTCTGCCCTTCATCTTTGAATGCAGTATATTCCCTTACCATAGATTTAAACCAATTGAATGCTGCTCCTGTGAGGTAGGTTGAGGCAAATAACACCTTATCAGCATCAGTAGTGATCTATTTCCATTTAATGTGCAGATACTGGTCCAGTTAAGTAAGGAATCCTTAAAGCTTGATTCAGGCCCTGTTGAATGGTTCTGGTGGGCAGATCTTTACTGCTTTCACACTTGCTTGTGATTTGGTGGAGTCAGCTTGCTTTTCTAAGACCTTGATATGGTCCTGTAGCTGACTGATCATCCCCATTAATTCTTTAATAGAGGTGGGTGGTGCCTACTGCTGAGCTTAGCTTCCCCCAACTTGACTTCCTCCTTATGTTGACATGGTTTGTTGTTGGGTGGAGTGATCAAAATATGTTGTCAATAATGCTTACAGAAATAGTCAACCAAAATTTGACTTATATTGATAGTGCTTATTATGTTACACCCTAGGCCTCCTATGACCTGTATGCTGTTAGACTTAGTATTTGGTTGACTCTCACCTGCAAACTCTGAGCCCTTTAGGCTATGCACAGCTGTCCTGTCATATGCACCATACACTATTCTGGCATCCCTATGGTTGATGATCCTTTCTCACACTTGAAGCAGTACAGTCAGAAGAGCAAGGCCAACTAGTTGGGTTAGAACTAGTTGTTATAGAAGTTCTAATGAATTGAATATCATCCTAAGTTATACTTCAAGTAACATAACTGTAATAAGCACAAAGAACTAAAACTAGATACATGGCAGGAATGAGTGTCCTTATATATCCTTCTGTCTTGTTAGGTGTAGTCCCATTTTACTTCCCCTTAGTGGTCCCTTTTGGGACTATTGCCTCTGGTCCCAACTGGGACTATTCTGGTGGTCCCTCCCAGGACTATTCAGTTCTTGGCATTTGGGACCTTCTGGTCACATGACTTGCAGTTGTACTTTTCCTGCATATGTCATCCTTGTCTGCCCAATAGGTCCTCATTGTTCCTCCCATTAGGTTTGTAACAGTATGTTCAGCTATATAATGTGTTTAAGAGCAGATTCCACATTTAATCTCCTTTTTACAGTGAATTTGAGGATGTCTAAAGCCTTGACATTAGCTGCATTAAAGGAATTTGTTATAAAATCTCTCAATCTAACATTCTTTACCTGCAATAAAGATTTTGGAAACTTAAAGAGCTTGAGTAGCTATTTGCTAATTCTCTAAATAAAGAATAGTAGAGGTGTGAAGCTTCTGAAGTCTAAATTCTTTCTTTTTCAACTATTGAGGTTTCCTAGTAAGCTTAAGATAGAAATTAAAGGTTTTAATCTCTTCCTTTAAGCAAGCTAGGCCTTCCTCATATGCAAAAGCTTTCTAAGGAACTCTATGCACCACTATCCTAGACCATTACTAATCTAGAAATCACTTCTCTAGAGGGAGAAGCTGCTTCCAGATATCTATATGTTCAACCAAGTACTAAGCTGAAAAGCTAAGCAGGATAGTCACCATAATTAAAAGATTAGATCTGGATTTAGTGGTGCTTGCCACTATTGCTTATTCCTGAACTCCCTGACTGGCAAACTGATCATTGATTTGATCCCTAAGAAGCTTGGGATTGAATTCATCCATATAGGATAGTGGAACAGTTAGAATTAGTCTTCTCTCTCTAGGAATTCTGGGTGGTTGCTGAGCTGAAGGAGCTGAAGGAGCTGAATGAGCTGAACTAGCCTGTGGGCTCAAATCCATAGGGGTATACTCAGTCAGCTCTAT